>RCUC01134153.1:0-38180 GCA_003697995.1 Taxidea taxus jeffersonii
TTTTTTTTTTTCCCTTGAGGAAGTCCCAGTAGTTCATTATTACTTTATTCTCCCTTAACTCGAAAGGTCTATTTAGCAAGAAGTTGCTGCAGGTGAGCCCAAAGAGCTTGTTGCCTATGTTCTGCTCTAGGATTTGATAGATTTCTGTCTCAAATTTAGTTTTGTCATACATTTTGATTTTACATTTGTGTATGTTGTAAAAGAAGTTTCCAGGTTCATTCTTCTGCCTGTGCCTGTCCAATTCTTTAATATCCATATAATTAATTTTTAGTTTTTCTTTTGTTTTCCATTGCTAAGCTTCATTACATTTTTATAAGAAAAGATAATTTATATGTTCCAAAATTTTAAACTTATTACAACTTATTTCATGGCCTTACATATGTCCAGTCCTAGTTACTGGTCCATATGGATTAAGAATATAGCATATTCACATGTTGTTTAACAAATTTTTTAGGAGATATGATTCTATTTATTTATTCATTATTTTTTAAATATTGTTTTTATTTATTTGACAGAGAGAGAGATAGTGAGAGAGTGAACACAATCAGAGTTAGTGGGAGAGAGGGATGCAGGCTTCCTGCTGAACAGAGAGCCTGATATAGGGCTAAGTTCCAGGACACTTGAATCATGACCTGAGCCGAAGGCTGATGTTTCACAACTGAAATGCCAATGTCCCAATTTTATTTTTTTAAAATATTTTATTTTTATCGTTTATTTGAGAGAATGAGAGATAGAGAAAGACAGAGAGCATGAGATGGGGGAGGATCAGCAGTTGAGGCAGACTATCTGCTGAGCAGGTAGCCTGGTGGAGGAATTGATCATGGGATTCCAGAGTCATTACCTGACCTGAAGGTGGTAGCTTTACCAACTGAGCCACCCAGGTGCCCCTGGGTAAATATTTTGTGTATATCTGTTGAGGCTGATTAGTTTATGTTTTCAAATACCCGCCAGGTTGTTTATTTATTTATTTATTTTAATTTAACTTCTGTCTGTTTGATCCATTATTGAAAGAGGGATGCTGAAGTTTCCAACTATTACTGTAAACTAGTCTCCAAGTAGTTTTTCATTCAATTCTTTAATATTTGATTCTCATAGTTTGGGAATCAGATATTTGGCCAATAAATGCTTATAATTATTTTATCTTGTTAGTTCAAATTCAACTATAAATAATACATAATGTTGATGTATCTCTTATGAATTATTTTACTTTATATTATTTTATTGCATTTTATTTTTTCAGTGTTCAAGGTTAATTGTTTATGCACCACACCCATGGCTCCATGAAATACATGTCCTCCTTAATACCCTCCACCAGACTATGAATCCTCCCAGCCCCTGCCTTTCCAAAACCCTCAGTTTGCCTCTCAGAGTTCACAGTCTCTCATGATTCATCTCCCCCTTGATTTCCCCCAGTTCACTTTTCCTTTCCTTCTCTTAACGTCCTCTGTGTTATTCCTTATGCTCCACAAGATGTTCATAGCAGCAATGGTTGCAATCACCAAACTATAGAAAGAGCCTAGATTCCCCTCAACAGATGAATGGATAAAGAAGATATGCTCCATATAGGCAATGGAATGTTATGAGTCCACCGGAAAGGATGAAAACCCAACTCATGAAAAATTTTTAACTTAAAATCCACCTTGTCTCATATTACTCTAATTTTATATTTTTTCTGACTATGCTTTGCATGGATTATATTTGATTCATATGTTTTCATTTTTCACAGTATTAAGATTTCATAAATATACATTGAATATCTTATGGTGAGTATATATCTATATCTATATAGATCTATATCATCTATATCTCTTCTATTCTGACAATGTATGGTGTAACTAGGATATTTAATCCATTTACATTTACAGTACTGTCTGATAAATGTGGAATACATTTTGCCATTTTGCCATTTGTTTTCTGTATGTCTTACAATTTGTTTTTTTAATTTCCCCAGTACTGCTGTGTGTGTGTGTGTGTGTGTGTGTGTGTGTGTGTGTGTGTAGTTGATTTTATTTTGTAGTGGCATGATCAAATATCCTTTATTTTCCTTTTTAATAAAAAAAGAAAATATGTTTATGGCTGTTAGGACTGATTTAATGTTAAAACTTGTTTAACTACTAGGGCCTACTTAGCCAGAGCGACTCCATATTACCTGGGTAGCCTTATTGTTGTTTACATCTACAAACTTCATTCTGGGAATAAACACCCCAGCAGTTCTAAATGCCCCAGCAGTTCCAAACATCCCAGCAGTTCCTGGTATTGGTTCCGGGTATCAATTCCAAGAGCAAATGCCTTAACAATAGAAGCCACGTACATTGGGTCTGTGGTTATGCCCTATAAAACCAACCTGTGAGATCGGGACCGGGCATATCTCCTTGGAGGCGGCCCTGACTGGTCAGTCTGATTTCTAATGCTTGGCATAGAATAAAGCTTCACATAACTTTCACTTTGCCTCAGCCTTGTTCCTTTGATAAGGGACCCCAACAATGGCCTTGAAATAAAATTGGTCTTATTGGCTAAGGCATAGAGAATTAACAGAATAGCAACACCTGGCTAGCTCTGTCCTTGAACATCTGCCTTAGGCTCAGGTCATGATCCTAGAGTCCTGGATTCCAGCTCCACATTGGACTCCCTGCTCAGTGGTAAGCCTGCTTCTCCCTATCCCACTTCCCCTGCTTGTGTTCCTCTCTCAGGGTCTCTCTGTCAAATAAATAAGTAAAATCTTCTTAAAAAGAATGAACATAATATATACCATATTGATACTAATTATATTTACAGTATATTGTATTTTTAAAATTATATTCAATTTAATTAACATATATTGTATTATTTTTTTCAGAGGTAGTGTTTTACAAAATACATAGTAGAGAAGGGGTAAATGAGTGATGGGCCTTAAGGAGGGTGCATGATGTGATGAGCACAGTATGATATACTCAACTAATGAATTGTGGAACACTACATCAAAACCTAATGAGGTACTATATGTTGGCTAATTGAATATGATAATAAAAATTTTTAAAAAGAGATTTTTGGGGCGCCTGGGTGGCTCAATGGGTTAAGGCCTCTGCCTTCGGCTCAGGTCATGATCTCAAGGTCCTGCATCGAGCTCTCTGCTCAGCAGGGAGTCTGCTTCCTCCCCTCTCTCTCTGCCTGCCTCTCTGCCTACTTGTGATCTCTGTCAAATAAATAAATAAAATCTTTAAAAAAATAGATTTTTCTTTAAGGCTATATATATGACAAATTACAGATTTAAAGTTTGAATTTGGATTACAGATTTAAAGTTTGAATTTGAATTCATACTTAAATTTTGTTTGTTTCAAATATTCCTTTAAATTCTAGTTAGGGGGCACCTGGGTGGCTCAGTGGGTTAAGTCTCTGCCTTCAGCTCAGGTCATGATCTTGGGATCCTGGGATTGAGCCACACATCAGGCTACCTGCCTGCCCCCCGCCACTGCCTGCATCTATGCCGACTTGTAATCTCTGTCTGTCAAATAAATAAATAACATCTTTAAAAAATAAATTCTAGTTAGTTAACATATTGGGTAATATTGGTTTTAGGAGTAGAATTTAGTGATTCATCTCTTATATATAACACCTAATGCCCATTACAACTGCCCTCCTTAATTCCTGTCACTCATTTAGCCCAACCCCAACCCACCTCTCTCCATCAACCCTCAGTTTGTTAACTATAGTTAAGAGTCTTTGGGGTGCTGGGGTGTCTTAGTGGATTAAAGCCTCTGCCTTCAGCTCAGGTTATGATCCCAGAGTCCTGGGATCAAGCCCTGTGGGTCATGGGATCAAGCCCCATGGGTCCTGGGATCAATCCCAGCATCGGACTCTCTGCTCAGCAGGAAGCCTGCTTTCCCCCATTCCCTCTCTGCCTACTTGTGATCTCTGTCTGTCAAATAAATAAATAAAATCTTAAAAAATAGTTTTTTATGGTTCACTTCCATGTCTCTCTTTTTCTTCTCTTCCCATTTATTCATCTGTTTTGTTTCTTAAATTTAATCACATCTATAAACTCTATTAGAATACATAATTTCTGCTCACTTTAGATATTAATTTCCTCCTCACAATTAATTATTTATATTTCATGTACAGACAAATATTTTTCTCATACATATGTCTTCTAATTTCTTTAGTGAATTTAAGTTAACAAATCCATACTGCAACATTATTTTATTTCAACCTGACATAGTGTCCCTTTGACACTTCCTGTAAGACAGGCCTAGTAATAAAAACCTTTCTCTGCTTTTATGTAGGTCTTCATTTCTTTCTTCTTTTTGGAAGGATAATTTTGCAGTTACAATATTTTCAGTTAACAGTTTTATTCTGCTGACCCTTTGAATATATTTTTCACTGTGCTCAGTTCTTAATTTCTGCTGAGAACTCAGAGGATACACTTATTGATGTTCTCTAGTACACAGCAAGTTGCATTTATCTTACTGCTTTCATATATATATATATATATATATATATATATATATATATTCAAATTTGATAGTTTGTGTCTTTGTGTGGATGTTTCTGAGGTTATCCTACTTGGAGTTTGCTAAGTGCCTTGGATTGTATAATCATATCTTTTATCAATTTTGAGATTTAGCCATTTTTTTCATTCAAATGCTCTCTCTGCCTCTTTCATTTTAATCTCCTTCTGAAATTCCTATAACACATCTATTGTTCTACTTAATGATGATCCAGGTATACCATTGGCTATCTTCACATTTCTCTTGTATTTTTGCCTTCTTGCTCTTTTGTCTTTTGTCTTTTTTCTCCTCAGAATCTATAAATAAGACTCTCTGTCTTCATTTCTGTTACTGCATTTTTTCCTGACTGTTCAAATGTTCCATTGTATCTTCCTGGTGACTTTTTCATTGTAGTTTTCATAGTTTTCAACTTTAGAATTTCTGATTGTGTTTTGTTTGATTTTTTGTTTTGTTTTGTTTGTTTTTTGTTAGAATTCATATCTCTTTGGTGATATTCTCATTTTATTTACCTGATATTTCAAACAAAATCCCTATATTTATTTGTCTGTGTTTTTATTTACTCATTTGATCATATTAAAGTTAATTCAAATTTGTTTTGACTAGGAAATCTTATCTCTGTGTTTCCTAAAGGACAGTTTCTATCAATATATTTTGTTTCAACATGAAAACTAGGTTTTCCTACTTCTCTGTAATCCTTGTGATTTTTTTTTCTTTTGCTGTTGTTGTTACTGGCCCCAAAATAGGCATTGGAAATTTAAAAAAAAATCCATCTCTCCCAGTTTATGCAGTTTTCTTATGTCCATTATTATAGTACCATGCAAGTAGTTTTAGTGCCTTTAAACTCTTCTGTGCTCTGCCAATTTATTTCTCCCCAACACATGATCCTGGAAGCTCTCGAGCTTTCAATGTCTTCATAGTTCTGCTCTTTCCATAATATTTTGTAGTTGGAATTCCAGAGTATATAGTGATTTCAGATTGGCTTCCTTCACTTAACAATATGTATATGAAGTTGCTCCATGCCTTAACATGTATTGATAAGCTGACATCTTGTTAGCTTCCATGTTTTTGCAATTGTAAATAAAACTGTGATAAATATCTACGTGTGGAATTTTTAAAAAATATTTTATTTGTTCAGAGCAAGGGAGAGTGAGCACAAATAGGGAAGACAGCATGTGGAGGGAGAAGCAGGTTCTCCATTGAGCAAGAAGCCCAAAGCTGGCTAGGATCCCAGGATCCTGGGATCATGACTGGAATGAAAGTCAGATGCCCAGTGGTCTGAGTCACTCAGGCATCCCAAAGTGTAATTTTTGTGTGGATATGTTTTCATGTTTTGTGGACTGCTGGATTGTATGGTTAAGATAAGTTTAGTTTACTAAGAAACTCTCAACCTATATTCCAAAGTAGTTGTGTCATTTTGCAACCCTGCCAGTAAAAAAATGATTGGTTCTGTTGTACCACATCATCATCATCATTTAGTCTTGTTGTTGCCTGGACTTTGATCATTCAAATAGATGTGTAGTAATATCTTGTTTATGTTTTAATTTGCATATAACTGATGACACATAATTTGAAACATTGTATACTATGCTTATTTGTCATCTATCTTTTTTAGTGATGGGTGTATGGGACTCAGTCTGTTTTCTTAATTAAGTTATTTTTTTCATTATTGATTACGAGAGGTTTTTGTATATTTACAAAAACAATTTTTTATCACATATACCTTTTAGGAAGTTATTCTTTCAAAATTTTCTGAATCAGGGGCTTCTTGTTCATTTTTAGTCATTTATTTCATAGATCATAAGATTTAATTTTAATAAATGAAGTTTATTGATTCTTTTTTTTTTTTAATGAGATATGCCTTGGGACTGATGGTTGTCTCAGTCAGTGAAGTACATGACACTTGATCTCTGGGTTATAAGTTTGAGCCCCATGATGTGTGTAGAGATTTCTTAAAAAAATAAGTTATGTGTTGGCATTATATCTAATGGTCATTTTCAAATGTGACATCATATAAGTTTCTCCTGTGTTATCGCCTACAAACATTGTAGTCTTACATTTTACATTTAGGTCTACAATGCATTTAGAGTAAATTTTGGTGAAGAATATAAAGTGTTTTTCTAGATTTTTTAATTTGCTTCAGTATGTCCTGTTATTCTAGCATAATTTTGAAAAGATAATATTTTCTTCATTGTGTTGTCTTTGTTTCTTTAAAAAAATTCAGTTAAATCTATCTGCATTGGTCTTTTCCTTCTCCTTCTCTTTCCTCTTCCTCTTCCCCTTCCTCTCCTCCTCCTCTTCCTCCTCCTTCTTCTTCCATTTATATTTTCATGTAATCTTACACCAGACTACCAGTCATGATTTTTGCAACTTTATAAAAATTCTTGAATTTGGTCTTATCCATCTTTCAACTTTCTTCTTTTTCAATATAATGTTGGCTATTCTACATCTTTTTTTTCCTCCCACATAAGGTTTATAATCACTTTGTCAATGTCCAAAAAAATAACTTGATGTAATTTTGATTTGGATTTCAATAAATTATAAATAAAAATTAGTAGAACCACTATGTTCACAATATTAAGTCTTCCTATCCATGAAACTGAATCATCTAAACATTTATTTAGTTCTAACTGTATTCATCAGAATTTTTGGCATATTCCTTAGAGGTATGAAATATATTTTATTTTATTTGTACCTAAGGATTCTTTTTCTCTTTCCTTCCCTCTTTCTTTTTTTATTGGATGCTAATGTAAATGATATTGTGTTTAACATTTCATATTACACTTGTTCATTGATGACATATAGCATAGGGAAAGGTTGCAGTTTGTATATAAACATTTTGTCTTGCAAATTTGCTAAATTATTTATTATTTCATGAGAGCTTTTATCTTCTCTTGGATTTTCTACCCAATAAATAGCTCATGTATGAACAAAGGCATTTTTAATTTTTCCTTCTCAATTTATATACATTCCATTTCTTTTGCTTTTCTAAATAAATTCCCTAATACTTTCTGCACAATGTTGAAAAGGAGTATTGAGAGGGAACATACCTGTATTTCTCCTGATCTTAATGAATGTTTCTAGTTTCCCACGATTAACTATACATTTGGCAGAAGGCTTCTTGTAGATGTTTTTTTTGTTTTTGTTTTTGCTTTTTTGCCAAGTTGAACTGTTACCTCTATTCTTAGTATATTAAGAGTTTTAATTTTTAGTGTATATCAGAAATTAAACAATGTTCTTTGGGTATTTGTTCATTTGGGCATGTGATTATTTTCTTATTTAGTCTTTTGCTATAATGAATTGCATTAAGTGATTTCAAGATGTCCAATAAAACTCTCACATAACAGGAATAAATCTACTTATTTGTGACGTGTAATTCTTTTCATATGTTGTTGCATTCAATTTGTAGATTTTTTGAGAATGTTTGCATCTATGTTCATAAGAGACACTGATGTGTCATTTTTTATATCATTGTTGGAATTATAATAGGGTAATGATTATACCATAGAAGGAATCAGAAATATGCCAATTCCATTTACGCCTTGAAAGTTAATTGTAGGTAATTTTAAAAAAGATTTTATTTATTTATTTAACACAGAGAGAGAGAGAGAGAGAGAGAGATCACAAGTAGGCAGAAAGGCAAGTGGAGAGAGAGGGGGAAGCAGGCTCCCTGCTGAACAGAGAGCCCAATGTGGGGCTCGATCCCAGTACCCTGAGATCATGACCTGAGCTGAAGGTGGTGGCTTACCCACTAAACCACCCAGGCTACCCCTGTAGGTAATTATTTTAATCTGTTCTTTCAAAGTTTAATAAAATTCACCAGTGAACCTGCCGGGGCTTGCGGTTTCTGTTTTGGAAGGTTATTAATGATTTATTCAATTTGTTGAATAGATAAAGACCTCTTTGGCAAACTGTGTCTTCCAAAAATTTGTCCGTTTCAACTAAGCTATTAAACTTGTCACCTTTTAGCTATTCATAGTATTCCTTTACTCTTTTTAATTTCAAGGGGATCAGTACTCATGTTCCCTCATTCATTGCTGATATTAATCAATTGTGTCCTTTCCCTCTTTTATTATTTAATTAGCCTGATTACAGTTTTATCCATTTCATTAATCATTTTTGTAAGGATTTGTTTAAATTCCACTTAATCAAGATACAGCGTAATATTAGTTTCTGGTGTACAATATAGTGATTCAACATTCCATATCTCACCTAGTGCTCATCACAAAACAAGTGCACTTTTTAATTGAATCACCTAATTTCAAATTATTTTTTTTCTTTTTCTTGATTTTCTCCATTGATTTCACTGATTCTGTTCCAGTACTTATTATTCCTACCTTTTTTCTTTTCTTTTTTTTGTTACATTGTAATTAATTTAATTTTTGTTACATTGTACTTATTGACCTAGTATTTATATTTCCTGAGATTTGAATGTAAATTATTGGTATTAGGCTTTTCTTTATTAATATATGAATTCAACCCAACATATTTCCATGTAAACCATGTGTCTCCACATACAATATAATTCACTAAGTTTTTTTTTTTTTTTCAATATATTTCAACAGTTTAGGGGAAATAGGTTGGCTTCGGTAGAAGAGCATGTGGCTTTTGACATTGGGTTGTGAGTTCAATCCCTCATCTGGTTGTAGAGACTATAAGTAATTAAACTTTAAAAAATAAAAATTTTCTTGAGATTTATGTGTTTGTTTCCGTTATTTATATGTATGTTGTTTAATCCTCACATATGTCAGAATGTTTAATTTAGCTTTCAAGTTTGATTATTAGTTGCATTGTATTATATCCTGAGAACAGACATAATATGACTTATACTAACATTTGTAAAAGTGTTTTTGCAAGTCAGAATGTGATATACTTTGGTGTATATTCCATATAAGTATGAAGTAATGTGTGGGCTAATGATATTGGAATATCACAAGTCTATACATGTTCATTCTGTGGGCATGTTTTATTATTCCCATATATATTTAAATTCTAGTTAGGTGACATATATGGTGAAATTGATTTCAGTTGTAAAATGTAATGATTCATCATTCACACATAATACCAAGAACTCATTGTAACACATATATTCCTTAACACCCATTATTCACTTAACACATCCGCCTCCAACTTCCTCCATCAATCCTAGGTCTGTTTTCTACATTTAGGAGTTCCTTATGGCTTGCTTCCCTTTGTTGTTGGTGGTATTGTTTAATATCCCTGTGTTTATCTGTTTTGTTTTTAAATTCCACATATGAGTGACATAATATGGTATTTGTCTTTCTCCGACTGACATAATTTCATTACCGTAAAAAACTCTTGTATATATATATATGTATATATATATATAAAGATGTGATATATATGCATATATCACATATAAAAATGTCCATCAACAGATATATATATATATCTGTTATATATATATATATCTGTATATATATATATATACATCTATATATAGAAATAGATATAGATATCTATCTATATATAGATAGATATAGATAGATATTGACATGTCTATATCTATATATAGATATATATATCTATCTGCTGATGGACATTTTTCTCTTTCTGTTGTTTCACTACTGTTGATAATACTACTATAAACACTGAGAGGCATGTAAACATATGAATCGGTATTTTTGCATCCTTAAGGTAAATACCTAGCACTGTGATTGCTATGTCATTGGGTAGTTCAAATTTGATTTCAGTCATACCTCCATACTGTTTTCCAGAGTGGTTGCACAAGTTTGCATAACCACTAAGAGTGTCAGAGGCTTCCTCTAGCTCCACACCATCACCAGCATCTGTCGGTTTCTCTTTTGTTAATTTTAGCCATTCTGATAGTTGTGAGGTGGTATCTCATCCTGGTGCTGATTTGCTTTTACATGTTGATGAATGATGTCGTATCTCATCCTGGTGTTCATTTGCACTTACATAATGTTGAATGATGTTGAGTATATTTTCATCTGTCTGTTTGTCTTCTGTATGTCTTCCTTGGGGAAAAAGTATGTTCATATCTTCTGTGCATTTATTAAGTGGAATATTAAATTTTGGGATGATGAGGTTGATACATTCTTTAGGGGCTTTGGACTTTCAACTGATAAGAAATTAGCAAATGTATTCTCCCATTTGGTAGTTTCTCAGTTGTACTGATTGTTTCCTTTGCTGTGCAAAAGATTTTTTATCTTGATGAGGTCTCAATGTTTCATTTTAACTTTTGCTTCCCTTGACTCAGGATACATATTTAATAATAAATTTCTATAACTGATGACAAAGAAGTTACTGCCTGTTTTCTCCTCTAGGTTTTTGATGGTTTCCTATCTTACATTTAGGCCTTTTAAATATTTTGAATTCATTTTTGTGTATGTTGTAGGAAAATGGTCCTGTTTCATTCTTCTTCCATGTTGCCATCCAGTTTTGCCAACACCATTTGTTGAAGACAGTGGCTTTTGTTCAATTAGATTTGTGTGTGTGTGTGTGTGTGTGATTTGTTGAATATTAGTTGACCATAGATTTGAGGGTCCATTTCTTGGGGCTCTATTCTGTTCCGTTGTTCTATGTGTCTGTTTATGCAGCAGTACAACACTGTCTCAATGACTACAGCTTTGTAAATAGAGTTTAAAACCTGGAAAAGTTATACCTCCAGGATTGTTTATTCTTTGTGAACTATTTTGGCTGTTGGAGGCTTTTGTGTTTCTTTACAAATTTTATGACCTAGTTCTGTTCAAAATGCTGCTGTTTTGTTTTTTTTTTTATAGGGACTCCATTGAATGTGTAGATCGGTTTTGGTAGCATAAACATTTTAACAATATTTACTCTTCCCAAGCATTAGCATGGAGTGTTTTCCCATTTCTTTGTGTAATCTTCAATTTCTTTATGTGTTCTATAGTTTTCAATGTAGAGACATTTATTTCTTTCATTAGGTTTATTCCTAGGTGTCTTGTGTGTGGTTCCATAGTGAATGAGACTGACTCCTTGGTTTCTCTTTCCTCTGCTTCATTATTGGAAATGCAACAGATTTCTGTATGCTGATTTTATATCATGAGACATTGCTGAATATGTGTATCAGTCCAATAATTTGATAGTGGAGTCTTTTATGTTTTCTACCGAGAGTATTATGTCATCTGCATATACTGAAATTTGGAATTGTTCATTACCAGTTTGGATGTTTCATTTTGTATTTTTATTTTCTTTTTGTCCAGCTAATCTGGGACTTCCAGTACTATGTTAAATAACATTTTTGACAGTGGACTTCTCTACCTTATTCTTAACTCTAATGGAGAAGCAGTTTTTTTCTGCTTTGAGGATGATATTGACTGTGAGTCTTTATATATGGCTTTTATCATGTTGATTAGTAATCCTTCTATAACAACTTTTTTCAGGGCTTTTTAAAATTAATATTTCTTGTTAATATATTGCATTATTTGTTTCAAGGGTACAGGTCTGTGGCTCATCAGTCTTACACAATTCACAGCATTTCCCATAGCATGTACCCCCCACAATGTCCATCACTCAGCCACCAAGCCCCTTCCACCCACCTCCTCTCCCTAAACCCTTAGGTTGTTTCCTGAGATTAACTGTCTTATGGTTTGTCTCCGTCTCTGGTTTCATCTTGTTTTATTTTTCCCTGCCTTCTCCTATATTCCTCTGTCTATTTTCTCAAATTTGTTCAGGCTTTTAATGCAGAATGAATGCTGTACTTTTCCAAACATTTTTCTACACCTCTTCAAAGGATCCTATGTTTCTTACCCTTTCTTTTAGTAATTTGATGTTGAACTTCCATTGATTTCCAAATATTGGACCACCTTGCAGCCCAGGAAATGTCCCATTTAATCATAGTGATTAAGTCTTTAATATCCTGCTGTATTTGATTTGCTAGTATTTTGTTGAAAATATTTGCATCCATGTTCTTCAGGGTAATGGCCTGTTCTCTCTCTCTCTCTCTCTCTCTCTCTCTCTCTCTCTCTTTTAGTGGAGTCCTTATTGTTTTTGGTATCAAGGTAATGCTGCCTCATGGAATGAATTTGGAAGTTTTCCTTCCATGTCTTACTTTTTAGAAGTTTGAGAAGAATACGTATTTACACTTCTATAAATGTCTGTTAGAATTCTACTGGAATGTGCTCTGGCCCTGGACTTTTGGTTTTGGGAACATTTTTGATCACTGAATCCACTTCTTTTGGGGTTATAGATCTGTTCAAATTTCCCATTTCCTCCTACTTCAGTCTTGATAGTTTGGATGTTTCTAGGAATATATTCATGTCTTCCAGGTTGTCCAGTTAGTTGTCATATTCATTTTCATAATATTCTCTTATAAATGCTTGCACTTCTGTGGTGTTTGCGATCTCTCCTCTTTTATTCATGATTTGCTTCTTGGATTCCTTTCTGTCTTCATTTTGAGAATTCTGCCTAGCCGTTTATCTATTTTATCGATTCTTTGGAAGAAGGATCTCTTAGTGTCATTGTTTTGTTCTAGTGATTTTTGTTTTGTTCTGTTTTTCCCTGTATCATTTATCTGTGCCCCAGTCATTATTGTCCTTCTGATCCCTTTAAGTTTTATTTGCTCTTCCTTTTCCATCTCCTTTAGATGGAAGGTTAGGTTTCCTATTGGACCCTTTCTTGTTTCTTGAGGTAGGCTTGTATTGTAATATGCTTCGTTCTTTTGACAAAACTTGCTCTATGCCAAAGCTTTGGGACTATCCAATTTTCATTTCATTTGTTTCCAGGTATTTTTAAGATTTCTTCCTTTATCTACTGGTTTGTCCTGAATTCATTCTATAGTAGGATGACCTTTGATTTGTGTTCTTTCCAATTTTTTTTTTCTTGTGGTTGACTTCAAAGTGCATAGTGTTGTGCTTTGAAACTATGCCTGCTCTGCTTGCAATTTTTTTTGTACTCATTGAGAACTGATATCTGACTCAGTATGTGATCTATTCTGGAGAATGTTCCATGTGCAATTGGAATTAATGTGAATTCTAATATTTTAGCTTGAAATGTTTGGATTTATCTGTCGGTTCCATCTGGTCCAGTGTGTAATTCAAAGCCATTTTCTCCTTGTTGGTTTTGTGCTTACATGATATGTTCAATGCTTTAAGTGGGAAGTTTAAAACCCTCACTTTTATTGTATTATTTTCAATGAGTTTCCTTATGTTAGTTATTGGTTGATTATATATCCAGCTGTTCCCATGTTGGGTACTAAAATATTTACAGTTGTTAGATATTTTTGTTGGGCATATTCCTTAATTACTAAATAGTGGCCTCATTCATCTTTCAATAGAGTATTTGTTTTAAAATTTCATTATTCTGATATAAATATGGTAACTCTTGTTTTCTTTTCACATTCAATATCATGTTAGATTTTTCTCTATCCACTATTTTCAATCTGGTGATGTCTTTACATCTAAGATGAGTATCTTATGAGCAGTATATAGGTGGGTATTTTTTATCCATTCTGATACCCAGTGCCTTTTGATTGTAACATTTATTCCATTTACATTCAGAGGAATTATTGAAATATAAGAGTTTAGTACCATTGTGGTTTCTATTTGTTTGTTTGTTTGTTTGTTTCTCACTGGGTAGTTTCAGGATTCTGTCCTTATCTGTGTCTCTTGGATTTCGATGTGTGTTGCCTTCCTCAGATTCAGAATGTTTTCAGCTACAATTTGATCAAACAAATCTTCTGTCTCTTCCTTCATATTCTGGGATTTCTATGATATGAATGTTATTACTTTTTGTTAATTGCCTGAGTTTCCTAAGCCCACATTCGTGAGCCAATACTTTTCTTTCCCTTTTTCTTTTAAGCTTCTTTATTTTCCATAATGCTATCTTCATGTCATTGATTCATTCCTGTTTCATCCATCCTCATTGTCATTAAGTCCAGTTGTTTTTGCATGTTAGTTATAAATCCTTTTTCTTTTATTTTATCATGACTTACACTTAGTTCATTGGTCTCTGCAATAAGATATGGTTTAGGTCTCATAAACTTTTTTTAAGCCCACTTAGTATCCTTATGATTGCTGTTTTAAATCCTGATACACTCATATTACTTATATCTGTTTGGGTTATGTCGTTGGGTATGATTTTGTCTTTTTTTTTTTTTTTATTTGGAGTAACTTTACCCAACTTGACTTTTTTTATCCCCTTCTAGGTCAGTCTTGTGTGGTTTTGTTCTGTGTGTTTGTGTGTGTGTTATAAAACATGATAACTCTCCTTCTCTGGAGAATAATATATATATAAGAATAGGTCTTAAATATTCCAGGTAATTGCACTTCTGAATATGTTTCAGAGTGTCAAGTCTCCTGCTGCTTTTCAGCTGCCTTGTATAGAATTTCTCCTTCCTGGAGTGGCATGATAAATTTCAGCTGCTAAAAGGAAAAACAAATCCACAGCCAAGAATACTCTATACAGCAAGGCTTTTATTTAGAATAGAAGGAGAGATAGATTTTCCAAGAAAAACAAATGTTAAAAACAAAACCAGCGGTGTCCCTGTCACCCATGATGCCATTGGCCTATGGGTCCAAAATTCACAGTCCAGCCACCCTCCCAAGTCAGCATGCATGGCCTGCCACATTCTCAATGCCAAGTCAACACACCTTCACCTCAAATTGCCAATGACTCAAGCTGACATTCTTCCCTTCAAATTCGAAGCCCTGTGTTCAAGTTTGTGCACAAAAGTGGGCATAATTGTGACAGCAGAATGAAGCACCCAAACAGTGACACTAATTCTGTGGAATATATAATGGCTAAAAGCAGAATGCTTGGATGATAAAATATCCAACAGGCACATTGAAGAACAATGCATACAGCATGATTCTGGTTGGTAAAAGAAACTAACCCAGGAAAAAATAAAACAAGATGCAATCAGAGAGAGAGGCAAACCATGAGTCTCTTAAGCAAAAGAAACAAACTGAGGGTTGCTGAAGGGGAGGGAAGTATGGAGCTGGGGTATCTGGGTTTTGGGCATTAAGTGGGCTACTTGATAGAATGAGCACTAGGTGTTATTTGCAACTAATGAAACTATATATCTGAAACTAACAATACACTGCCAGTTAGTTAATTAAATTTGAGTAAAAAAAGAAATTGCCCCCAAAAGAAAGAATTTCTTCTTCCCTTCAGTTGGAAATGTATGGATATTCACCAGTATGTGGTGTTTTAATTAGGCCTTTTTGTTAAAATAATTCTGATTCTATTTACACTAGACCTGAAGCTTTGTAATAGTCAAGATCACTAGACTTGGTCAGTCTGGGAGGTGTTCTTCTTGTCTCTGAGAAAGGGGACTGTTACAGTGGGTTCTCAGGCTGATTTTCAGTAGTAAGTCAATGCACCTGCAGGTCACAATGTGGGTGGGGTTGGGGTAAGTGGCTGCTGTGCTGCTCACTGAATTCTTTACTGATGGGCAGGGTGAAAAATGGGATCACTCCATTCTCTTGTCCCTGGAGAGGGAGATCGCAACAATGCTTTTCAGAAAGTCCTCATAAAGAGCAAACAATCTCCCTTATTTGTCCTAAGCTTCAATCAGAATCTGGCTTTCACTTTCTGAGTGTATGGACCATCTGCCTGCCTGGTGGTGTCATCCCCTATTCTTTATATCAGATTTTGGGTTGGAATTAAAAAAATAATAATAATGAACTTGAAAATAGGGACATGGTGTGGAGTAGACACATGCTGATACCCCAGGGGATGGTCTTGCTATGCTATGGTTGATGATGTTTTGTTCCAGAAAAGCAGTTGCATGGTCACACAGGGGCATAGATTTTATGGTAAAGCTCAGCTAAAAGCTGGCCTCCAATCTAGCTTCCTTCATCAAGTGCTTCTGCTATGGTAGTTAAATCAAGAATGGGACATTTAAATGATTATGTCACCAAGTTTCCCCTCTTCAAGGAATATAAGAATTTAATCTCTTTGACTTTATGGTCATATTTGACACAAATGAGGAATACTTTTTTTTAACATGTAGCTGGACAGTTTTCCCAGCACCATTTTTTGGAGTGATATTCTTTTTCCTCTTGGGTAGTATTTCCTGTTTTGTTCTTTTTCCAACCTTAAATTACAATATGATAATGGATTACTTTCTGGGTTTTCAATTCTATGCCATTCATCTATGTGTCTTTTTTGTTCCAGAACTATACTGTTTTGTTTATGACAGCTTTGCAATATAACTTGATGTCTGTTATTTTCATGTCTTCACCTTTTCCAACGTCAAAATTGCTTAGGCTGCATGGGGTCTTTCATATTCTTATACAAATTTTTGGATTGCTTCTTCCATTGCTGTTAAAAAAGGCATTATTATTTTGATAGGGTTTGCTGTAAATCTGTAGATCATTTTCAGTAGTACAGATATTTTAACATTTGTTCCTCCAATCAATGAGCATGAAATACCTTTACATTTCTTTTTGTCATCTTTAATTTCTTTAATCAGTGTTTTATAGTTTTCAGAGTACAGGTTATTCAGCTATATTAAATTTCTCTCAGACTTGTCAAGGATAAAAAGACCCAAATATGTGATATCACAAAAGATAGAGAAAAAAAAAATAACAACCAACAAATGGAAATCTAAGAAATTATAATATAATACTATGAAAACTATATGCCAAGGAATTAGGCAACTTTGATCAATGTCTAGAAATGATAAACTATGAAAACTGTAACTTGGAGAAATTGAAAACTTGAACTGTACAATAACCAGCAAAGAACCTGAATCAGAAATTCTCAACAAATGGATGTCTAGAACCAGATAGCTTCACAGTTGAATCCACCAAACATTTAAAGATTAAATGCTTCTTAATTTTAAACTATTCTAAAACAGAGAAAAGCAGAAAAAAATCAAAGTTTATTCTATGACGCCATCATTACTCTGATAACAAAACCAGTTAATTACACCACTAAGAAACAGAACAGTGCTCCAATTTTGTGAACAGTGCAATTCTTGATTTCCTGAAAAATACAATTCTCCATAAAATACTAGCAAAGAAAATCCCACAATACCTTAAAAAATTAATTTTCCAGTAGGAATACTTTTTTTTTT
The DNA here is from genome assembly GCA_003697995.1 of Taxidea taxus jeffersonii. Classification (NCBI taxonomy): domain Eukaryota; kingdom Metazoa; phylum Chordata; class Mammalia; order Carnivora; family Mustelidae; genus Taxidea; species Taxidea taxus. The sequence continues at coordinate 17,509 of RCUC01134153.1, forward strand.
CAGTGTATGATAGTCATTTACAGAAAGTAGGCATGAATTAGAAGTGTCCAGGTATGTATGCCCTGGACTGATATATTAAAAATTTTATCTGCTATGTTATTGAACGTGTGTTACTATTTTGGGAAAGATACAGCTTGTGACACATACTTTATATCTTTAAAATGAATCACATATAATTATTAAGTAATTATATATTAGTGGCTGACACCAAAATGTTGTTGTACTAGTAACTGACTGTGATCCTGAAATTTTGGATAACATTGTGGCTTTAAGCAAATATTATTATCCTTATTCTTACCTAGGGCACAGCCCAAGAGTAGATCCCAAGTGTTCTATGAGGACAGATATTTACTCACGGCAACTCTTTGTTATTTGGTTTTGCTTTGAAGATATGCCATATATAATAGTGTAAACACTTGGCAAACAAGTTAAAGTTATTTAATCAAGTATTCAGTTTTTGCCTTATAGAATCATTTATATCAGGTGAGTATAGAGCAATGTTTACCACAGCAATCGCAATCTGAGATTCAGCCAGAAACACAAATCCTCAAAATATCTTCACTAGAATCCAAAGTGAACACTCTTTCCTTTCAAGAAACGAATAAATATGAGTCAGGATGAGAGGAGTAGGTGTCCTATGTTTGCCTCATTCCTTGAATAGAGCTAGGTATTTATAATCACCCTTAAACTTGAGAAATCAACTAGAAATTTGAGAAAAGAAATGCTTCAAATATACAAGGAGGAAAGTGACCTCCATTTGGAAGGTAGAAGGTGTAGAGACTTGAATCTGGTGTGATATAGCTGATGATATACGGAGCAGGAGGGAGCCCTCTTGACAAGGCTATTGAAAAGTACTTTAAGCAGTGGAGAGTAAAATCATAATGATTTTATTTTTTTTTCAGTTTTGATTTTATATATGTTTTTATGTATTTTTTGCTTTTAAAATATTTAGTTTTATTTCATATTAGTTTACTTTCTTTTTTAATGTTGGAGTCTAGTCTCTCATAGGAGCGGATCAAAACACAAAGATATCTACTTTATTCTTTAGGTTGTTGGTATTTCTTTTGTTTTATTTTTGCTTTTTTTTTTCCTTATCTTGAAAAAATAATGAGATGGAGAAATTTATCAAGAGGGAAAGGAGGTGGTACTCATAGCCACAGATTTAATCAATGCAAACACAAGTAAGAAATGTGAACTAGAATTTAAAGCAAATATTACAAAATATATACTAGCTGAGTTTGGAAAACAAAAACATAGAAGATACTAGAAAATCTGCTTCTATAGATATATAAGCACTAAAATCTAGCCATGCTGTATTTAAAAATGCTACCACTGAGATGCAGTCCCAAGTAGAGACCATATAAATGAGGATTCATGGAATAGCAGATGAATTCAGGGGTACAGAAGACAAAGTTACCAAAATAATGAAGCTGAACAGTAGGAAGATAGACAACTCTTAGATAATAACGTTAGAGTTATGGAATTCAGCATTCCATAATTGAAATGATATCTGTATTGTGTGAGTCTCAGAAGAAGAGTTGAAATGGGGACAAAAGGTTTATGTGAACAAATTATGGTTGAGAACTGAGCTAAACAATAAATGGGATCAGGCATTCAAGTACAAGAGGCACAGAGAACTCCCCCCAAAATCAACAGAAGTAAGTCAACACCACAACATACTAGAGTGAAAATTCAAAGATAAAGAGAAAATTTTTTTCTTTAGATTTTTATTTATTTATTTGACAGAGAAAGATCACAAGTAGGCAGAGAGGCAGGCAGAGAGAGAGAGGAGGAAGCAGGCTGTCTGCTGAGCAGAGAGCCTGATGCGGGGCTTGATCCCAGGACCCTGGGATCATGACCTGAGCTGAAGGCAGAGGCTTTAACCCACTGAGCCACCCAGGTGCCCCATATAAAGAGAAAATCTTAAAAGCACCTTGAGACAAGATGTACTTTACTGACAACTGTAGGCAGATAAGGCTGGCAGCATATCAGTCCACAGAGACCTGGCAGGCTGCAAAAAGATCAGCATATTCAACGTGCTAAGTTGGAAAAATGTGCAGTCAAGAATAAAATATCCAGCAAGGTGGTCATTCCGAAAAGAAATAATTAATTAATTGATTAAGGAATGAATGAACACTAACTCAGCCCTGTGAGAAATACTAAAGGGAACACGTAGAGCAAAAAGAGATCCCAAAAGTTACAAAGACCAAAAAGGAACATAGATACTCTATAGGTACAGCAACATTAAAAGTAATACAATTACACTGAATTTATATTTTTAATAATTATCTAAATGTAAATGTATAAAATAATTCACTTAAAAGATATAGGGTATCAGAATCATTTTAAAAATAAAAAAGATTCATCAATATACTGACTACAAGAGATTCATTTTAGACAAAAAAGACACCACCATATTTCAAGTGAGGGGGTAGAGAATGATTTATCATGCTAGCGGACATCAAAAGAAAGCAGGAGTAATTATCCTTATACCAGAGAAAATAGATTTTAAAACAAAGATTAAAATAAGAGATGAGGAAGGATGGTATATCATAATAAAGGGGTCTATCTAACAGGAAGATCTACCAAATGTATTCATTCCCTTTAGAAAAGAGCAGTCAAATGCATAAATTAATTAATAATAAACTTAAAAAACCTCATTGATAAAAATACAGTAATACTAATTGGCTTCCACACCCTAATCATAGCAATGGATGAATTATCTAAGAAGATAACTAAGGAAACAAGGGCTTTGACACATTGGACCAGCTGAATGTAATTTATATAATCAGTGAATTTCATCCTAAAGGAGCAAGTCACATTCTTCCTGTGTGCACATGGAACGTTCCCAAGAATGGGTTACATACTGGGTCATAAATCAGGCCTCCCCTTTTTGAAAAAGATTGAGATCATGCCATGCATATTTTCAGACCACAATGCTATGAAACTTGAAATCTGACACAAGAAAACAGAGAAGGACCACAAATGCATGGAGGTTAAAAGTCATCCTACTTCAGAATGAAAGGGACAACCAAAGAATTAAAGAAGAAATTTAACAATACATGGAAGCCAATGAAACTGAAAACACAAGAGTTGAGAACCACTGGGAAGCAGCAACGGAAGTTCTAAGAGGAAAGTATATAGCAATACAGGACAACCCCTCAAGAAAAAAAAAAAATTATGAAATGCACAACCTAAACTTACACCTAAAGAAGCTGGAGAAAGAATAGGAAATAAACCCTAAACCCAGAGAGACTTGAGAAATAAAAAAAAAAAATATATTAGAGCAGAAAGCAAAGAAACATAAATTTAAAAAAAAAAGAAGAAAAGAGAAATGAAACTAGGAACTTGTTTTTTGAAAGAATAGGATTGATAGATCTTTACTCATATTTATCAAAAATAAAAGAGAAAGGACCCAAATAGATAAAAGCATAAATGAAAGTGGGAGAATGCAATGAACACCCAATAAATGCAAACAATCATAAGGATATACTATCAGCAATTGCTTGCCAACAAACTGGGCAATCTGAAAGACATGGATACATTCCTCAAAATGTATAAACTACGAAACTGAATCAGGAAAAAACAAAACCTGAACAGACCCCCAAACCAGCAAAAAGGGGAAAAAAACTGAATTAGTTATGAAAATCTTCCCAACAAGTGTTCAGGGACAAATGGTTTCACGGGGAACTCTACCAAGGAGTAAATGAATCAATAATTCCTATGTTTCTGAAAGTATTCCCAAAAATAAAAAGGAAGGAAAATAGCAAACTCATCCTATGAGACCAGCATCATCTTGAGGTCAAAACCACAGAACGACACCCACTAAAAAGGGGCATTAGAGACCAATATCCCTGATGAAGAAGGATGCATATATTCTCACCAAGATACTAGCCCACAGGATCCAATGATACTTTCAAAGGATTATTCACCATGACCAGGACTGGGCTGGAAAGCAGCTCAACCTCAGTTTATCAATCAGTGGGATGCACCACATTAAAAAAGAAAGGATAAGAACCATATGACACTCACACTAGATGCAGGAAAAACATTTCACAAAATACCATATCTTTCTGGAAAAGACTTATTACATGTAGAGAGAGAGGGAATATAACTCAACATCGTATACACCAAATAGGAAAGCCCCATAGTAGATATCATCTTCAACAGAGGAAGACTGATTTTTCCCTATGTTTAGGAACTTGAGAGGGTTGTCCACTCTCACCACTGCTGTCCAAATGTTCAACATGGAAATATACAGTTCCTCTCATTGAGGGTCTCCTATGCTTCTGCCTTTTGCCTCCCTATCCCAGGAAAGCAATACCACAACCATGCAGTAGCAAGGAGTTTACATCAACACAGAGCAGAAAACTGGTATCTAGACTCACTGTTCTCAGACAGGTTTCCCACTACTAAGATTAAGTTGTAAGGTGGCTCTATTTTTTTTTTTTTTCAAATTTCTAAAGGCAGGGAATTCTGTCACACTCAGGTACCAACCATTTCCATATGACCCCAGGGATCCTGAGACCACTCTTGTCACACCCAGGATCCCACCTGGCTTCACGTCCTGAGCACTTTTAAGCCAGGTACAGCCCCAAAGTAGCAGACTTGTAAATGTTACCATTTTGTGATCTGCTGTTAATAATAAGTTTTGGTAGCCTCCTCAATCAGGTTCCCACCCCTAAGCTATATCACACCATATTCAAATCGCACACCACCTCCCTTCCAAATGGTAGTCCCTTTTCTACTTGTAGACCTGCAGCATTTACTTTCTCAAATCTCTGATTCATTTATTGGGTGTTCAGAATTATCAGATAACTATGTAATTATATTTGAGGGAAGAGATAAAAATAACTCCATCCTCCACTGCTTTCAGTTGAAGGCTGGACATGATGATGGGGAACCTGCTGACAGACTAGATTTTTTGCCCTTATTCCATGAGAGCTGAATGTTGTTTTGGCAAAAGGTAATGACTGGGAAACAGTTTCATCCTTTCTAGGTTTAGTTTTATTGTGGGAAGACGCAGCAAACATAATAGCTACCAGTTTCTACACTTATATTTAAGCCATAATGGAAGAGTGGGAAGTAGCATTTACTTGAGTGCCATCTTATCAACTTACCCCTAAAGTGTGATAGTTCATGGGTTATAATGGCCCATATTTTCATTGATATTGGTGTTACCATTTTAGCCAATGGTGACACTGAGTGACACATTTAGATTTATACTAGTTGAGTCTTTCAGCCGCATCATGAACTTAACTATAAATACAACCCAAATATGGATTTTTCAACTTAAAGGAATGTTAACCTGTTTTCTAGACAATGATGTCAGAAGGGGAACTAAGAAAGCTATTATCCATTGGCCAGCTGAGCTACCTGGTGGTTGGACACCTAAATGAGGCCAACCTATGAGAGTCCTGGTGATTCATCAGGGCATGGTGGTGACATCACGGTAAGGTTTTGTGATGCACCAGGGCTGTTATATCAACTTGGCAACAGCTCGGGCTACACTGAGGAAAGAGATGGTGCTTCAGCCAAAGCTCTTCCTACCATTCCTTGCATTCTCTGCCCAGTTCTTTCCCATTCCAAGCCAATTTCAAGCCACCTGCCCACACCTCCTACCCTGCACCTGGCAACTCCTTGACCTGTTTCCCACTGTGAGGATGGTCCAGCTGCTCAAGTACACATTCCGGTTTGGCATGTGTGAGTGGGACAGTGGGAATCAGAACACTGTGGATTCTCAGGCAGCTGAGTATCACACCTCTGTGTTAACAAGTGGGCTCAGCACATGAAAGTTCAGTCCACGTTCTGATGGAGCCCTGGGCACACTACTACTCTGGAGCACTTCAGCTCAGATCCAAATTGAATTCCCTTAAACATCTAGCTGACCCAGATGTGCAAAATGTGTACAATGTCCCCAGACACTTGGCAGAGATGGAATTTGGGAAAATGTAAGTACTGGGAGAAGGAATCACCACATCATTAAACATGGTGTGAGTCCTTGGAACACAGGCCCTCAGATCAAAGTGTGTCTGACTCAGCTCAGCTGTGGAAATACTAATCCCCCAGATACCTGGAGCAGGAGACCAGAGACTACAAACCCTCCACACAGCATAACACGGAACATTTCATTCCTTCCAACAGAACATCCACCAGGAAATCAATGACGAGGAGCCTTCTGTACCCATTCAACATTTTGCAGATGAGTCAAACAGACGTGGGGTGGATGAGTAGCCCTCATACCACAAGCTGGTCACCAGTACAGCACAAGACAAGCAAGTCCAGAATACACTGGGCTTTCCAGATGCCAAGAAACCATGCATGCTGCATCCCATATCAGCACTGGGAAAAGGACTTGCCTACCTTGGAGCATCGTCATGTTCCCTTGGACATGAAGTTCAAAACCTCAGCTTTGCACTGTCCAGATGCCTGGACAGGAAGATCACCATGTGCTCTGCAAACCCTTGAACAAAGCAGATCACAGGGCAATCAAAGCTGTAGAACACCAGGAGACTTCAGAACACATGTTCTGCTGAATAGGTGACTCAGAACATGCTTTCTTGTCACATGGACCTCAGGCTCACTGTATAGCCTTGGACATGGAGCCCTCCAATCCAGCAGACCACCAAGCAATCAGGTCTCCATTACACTAGGCTTGCCAGGAGCCTTCATACCATGAGCTCACCAAGCCAAGTCTGCTCTAAGTCAAGGTGTCAATTATTTAGTGGACTCACCACATGCACATGTACCAAGAAAACACTACTGTTGTTCAAAGTTGTCGAAGATTATTTGACCATAGAGTTCTGGATCCACTCCTGTATTCTCCCCCCTGTTCCATAGATAAATGGTTTGGTTTTTCTATGAGTATTTTACTGTCTTGATGGTTACAGGACTGAAACATATCCTGAAGTCTGGAGTACTGCTGGATCCACCTTTGGTTTTATTTTTCAATATTATTTTGACTAATCGAGGTCTTTTCTGGTTCTATACACATTTCAGGATTGTTTATTCAAGCTCTGTGAAAATTCCTAATGGTATTTTGATAGAGAGTGCATTGAATGTTTTGAATACTTTGGGTAATATAGACATTTAACAATATTTGTTCTTCTAATCCATGAGCATGGGGATTTTTTCCATGTATTTGTGTCTTCCTCAATTCCTTTCATAATCATTCTATTGTTTTCAGAGGGCATATTTAAACCTCTGTATCTTACAGTTTTTGGTGACCTGGAAATGGGATCAATTCCTAGATATCTTTTTCTGTTTCCTCATTGTTAGTGTAAAGAAATCCAACTGACTTCTGTACATTGATTTTATAGCCTGTCAGTTTGTTGGATTCCTGTATCAATTCTACCAATTTTTGGAGGAGTCTGGGCTTTCTACACCCAGTATCATGCCATCTATGAAGCGTGACTTTGATTTCTTTTTTGTCGATTTGGATGCATTTAATTATTTTGTATTATGATTGCTGAGACAAAGGATTCCATTAGAATGTTGAACAACAGTGGTGAAAGTGGAAATCTTACCATGTTTGTGACCTCCTGGAAAAAGCTCTTAGTTTTTTTTTTCCCATTTGAGGATGGTATTCACTCTCTTCCTTATGTAGCTTTTATGATATCAAGGTATGTTCCTTCTATCCCTATGCAGCAGAGAGACTTTTACAATGAAGGGTGCTGTATTGTGTCCTATGCCTTTTCTGCATCTATTGAGAGGATCATATGGTTCTTGTCCTTTCCTCTATTAACATGGTGCATCACATTGATGGATCTATGGATGTTAAACAATTCCTGCAGCCCAGGAATTAATCCAAGTTGGTCGTGGTGAATAACCCTTGTAATGTGCTTCTGGAGCCTCTTTGCTTAGAATCTTTGTGAGCACTTTTGCATGTATACTCATCAGGAATATTGGTCTATAATTCTCCTTTTTAGTGGGGTCTTTGGATTGGGTATCATAATGTTGGGACCATAGAATAACTTTGAATGTTTGCCACCTATTTCTATTTGTTTAGAGCCCTTCCATAAGAATAAGTATTAATTCTTTAAATATTTGTTATAATTCCCCTGGGAAGCCATTTGAACCTGGACTCTTGTCTGTTAGAAGATTTTTGATTCCTGATTCAAGCCTTTGTTGGTTATGGGTCTTTTCAGCTTTTCTTTCTTTCTTTTTTTAAATATTTTATTTATTTATTTGACAGAAAGAGATCACAAGTAGGCAGAGGCAGGTAGAGAGAAAAAGGGAGGCAGGCTCCCTGCTGAGCAAAGAGCCCATTGTGGGCCTCGATTCCAGGACCCCGGCATCATGACCTGAACTGAAGGCAGAGGATTTGACCCACTGAGCCACACAGGTTCCCCCTTTTCAGCTTTTCTATTTATTCCTGACCCAGTTTTTATAGTTTCTATGTTTAGAGAAATTTGTCCATTTCTTCCAGATTTTCCACTTTTTTGGAGTACAACAACTACTAATATATATTTTTCTTTTTTATATTTTAATTTCTTTTCAGTGTACCAGAATTGTTTATGCACCACACCCAGTGCTCCATGCAATATGTGCCCTCAATAATGTCCACCACCTGATTCACACAACCTCCCACCTCCAGCCCCTTAAAAACCCTCAAATTGTTTTTCAGAGTCCATAGTCTGTCATGGTTCATCTCCCTCTGCAATTTCCCCCAACTCCCCTCTCCATCTCCCCATGTCCTCTGTGTTATTTCTTATGCTCCACAAATAAGTGAAACCATATGACAATTGACTCTCGCTGCTTGACTTATTTCACTCAGCATAATCTCTTCGTCCTGTCCATGTTGATACAAAAGTTGTGTATTCATCCTTTCTGATGGAGGCATAATACTCCATAGTGTATATGGACCACATAATCCCTATCCATTCATCTGTTGAAGGGCATCTTGGTTCTTTCCACAGTTTGGCGACCGTGGCCATTGCTGCTCTGAACATTGAGGTACAGATGGCCCTTCTTTTCATTACATCTGTCTCTTTGGGGTAAATACCCAGTAGTTCAATTGCAGGGTCTTAGGGAATCTCTATTTTTAATTTATTAAGGAATCTCCACACTGTTTTCTGAAGTGGCTGCACCAACTTGCATTCCCACCAACAGTGTAAGAGGTTTCCACTCTCTCCACATCCTCTCCAAAACACGTTGTTTCCTGTCTTGCTAATGTTGGCCATTCTAACTGGTGGAGGTGGTATCTCAATGTGGTTTTGATTTGAATCTCCCTGATGGCTAAGAATGTGAACATTTTTTCATGTATCTGATAGCCATTTGCATGTCTTCATTGGAGAAGTGTCTGTTCATGTTTTCTGCCCATATTTTGACATGATTATCTCTTTGTGTGTGTTGAGTTTGAGAAGTTATTTATAGATCCTTGATATCAGCCTTTTGTCTGTACTGTCATTTGCAAATATCTTCTCCCATTCCATGGGTTGCCTCTTTGTTTTTTTGACTATTTCCTTTGCTGTACAGAAGTTTTTGATCTTGATGAAATCCCAAATATTCATTTTGGCTTTTGTTTCCTTTGCCTTTGGACACATATCTTGAAAGAAGTTGCTGTGGCTGATATCAAAGAGGTTACTGCCTACGTTCTCCTCTAGGATCCTTATGGATTCCTTTCTTACATTGAGGTCTTTTATCCACTTTGATTTTATCTTTGTGTTTGGTGTAAGATAATGGTCGAGTTTTATTATTCTACATATAGCTGTCCAATTTTCTTATAATTGTTTCTCTTTCTGATATGTTTGTTGTGATCTCTTCTATTTCATTCATGACTTTGTGTACTTTGTCACCTATTTTTGATAAGTCTGGCTAGGAGGTTTCTTAATATTTTTAAAATATTATTTATTTATTTATTTTGACAGAGAGAGAGAGAGAGAGAGAGCGAGAGCACAAGTAGTCAGAGCGGTAGGAAGAGGGACAGGGAGAATCAGGCTCCCTGCTGAGCAGGGAGGCCGACGTGGGGCTCAATCCCAGGACCCTGGGATCATGACCTGAGCTGAAGGCAAACACTCAACTATTGAGCCACCCAGGTGCCCCAGGTTTCTTAATCTTATTCATTCTTTCAAACACCCAGTTCCTGGTTTTGTTGCTATGTCTTATATTTTGCTTGTTTTTGTACATTTTTCTATGTCATTGCTTTCTGCTCTTATCTTTGTTATTTTCTTCCTGCTGAAGGAATTTTACCTTTTTTTTTTTTTTTTCTGTTCTTTTTCCTGTCCCTTTATGTTACATTGTGTAGTTTGGACTTTCCTTACTTCCCAATGAAGACCTGTAATGTTTTATACTTCCCTCTTAGGACCACCTTTGTTGCAGCCCAAACTTTTGAATTGTTGTCTTTTCCTTTTAATTTGCCTCCAAATAGTTGTAATATTTTTCTTTAGTTTCCTGCTTGACCTATTCATTCTGTAGTAGGATGTTCTTTGACCTTCACATATTTGTGGTCCTTCCAAAGATTTCCTTGTGGTTGACTTCAAGCTTTTACCCATTGTGGTCTAAAGGGTTCATGGAATGCTCTCATAGTCTGTTCTGGTTGAGACCTGATTTGTGACCCAGTACATACTCTATTCTAGAGAATGTTCAATGTGCACTTGAAAGAAATGTGAATTTTTTGCATTAGGATGAAATGCTCTGAACATATCTGTTAAGTCCATCTGCTTCAGTTTGTCATTCAAAGCCCCTATTTCCTTAGTGATGTGCTTCAATGATATGTACATTGATGTCAGTGGGGTTTTTAAGTCCCTGACTATTATTGTCTTATCTTCAAAGTGTTTTTTTTTTTATTTTTTTATTAACTTATTTATGTGTTTGGCTGTTTCTAAGTTAAGGTCATTAGTATTTATGATTGTTAAATAATTTTGTGGCATAGACCCCTTTTATTAGTATATAGTGTCCTTCTTTATCAGTATTACAGGCTGGCTTACAATCTAATATGTCTGATAATATGATGGATACTCCACTTTCTTTTGATAACTACTAGTATGAGAAAATGTTCTCCACTGATCACATCCTGTCTGGTAGTGTTTGGGTCTAAAATGAGTCTCCTGAAGACAGTATATTGATAGGTTTTGTTGTTTGTTCCATTCTGATATCTCTTGATATCTCTTGAATGAAATATTTAATCCATTTAAATCTGTAGTCATTGCTGAAAGGTGTGAAGATAACGCTATCGTATTACCTATAATGTCACTATTTTTGTAGATTGTCTCTGTTCTTTTTGACCTTTGTTATTTTGGGGCTTTCTCACCACTCCAAGGAAGCCTTTTGGTATTTCTTCGAGGCCTAGTTTAAGGTTCATATATTTCTTTCCCTTTTGTTTATCCTGGAAGCTCTTTCTCACTCCTTCTACCCTGAATGACAGCCTTGCTAGATATACTAATCTTGGCTGCATATTTTTTTTTCCCATTTAGCACATGGAATACACCATATCAGTTTTTCTGTCCTGCTAGTTCTCTGAGTACAGGTCTTCTTCCAGGCTCATCTGTCTACCCTTGGAAGTGAGGGGTCTATTGTCCTGAGCTTCTTTCAGTTTTTTTCTCTTTATCTTTGAAATTTGTAAGCTTCAGTATTATAAATAAAGTTCTTGACCCATTTGATTTTTCTGAAGGGGGTTCCCTGTGTCATCTGACCTTGAGCGCCCTCTCCTTCCCCAGATTAGGGACATCCTGAGCTATAATTTGTTCAAATCAACAGCCTGCCCCTTTCTCTTGGTCCTCATCTCCTGAGACCCCCCTAATATGGATATCATCTCACTTTATGGGATTGCAGAATACTCAAAATACCCCTTCATTATCTAGTAGGTTTTCTCTCTTCTTTCGGCTTTCTTATGTTCCATCATTTTATATTCTATACCACTGATTTGTTCTTTTGCCTTATTCATCCACTTGGTATAGCCTCCACATAGTCCCCATCTCAGTAACCACATTTTCAGTGTTGGCCTGAGTAGATTTTAGTAGGTTTATGTCTATAGTATGGGATTCTATGGTGCCCTCTATGCTAGTTTCAAGCCCAGCTAGTATCTTTATAGTCAGTGTTTTCAATTCTAGTTGCAGCATTCTGAATTATGCCCATATCAATTTAATCCCTGGCAGTGAGTACAGCTTCCTGTTCTTTCTTTTAGGTTGAATCTTCCCAACTTCTTATTTAATACAGAAAAAAAAATATTCAAAAAAGTCATAAAACAGCAATTACAACAATGATAGCTATTTCTGAGGTGGACTTACCCTAGGGAAACAGCTCCTCCGGTGCACAGGGAGACAGGCGTTGGTACAAGCTGCTGCACCTCCAGCAGGTGGCGCTATTATTGCTCTCTATAGGCTGTCACCACTGTTGGGCAGGATGAATATGACACCAAACCCTCTATAGCCTGACTGAAAATTTCATGCTCCCACTCTTCCCATAGCCCTACTGAAAAGCTATCAGTCATTCACGATTCTCTGATTTTCGTTAGAAGTCTCTGTTTAACCATGCCCTTCTGCACGTGTTTTGTTTTTATTTCAGGTACAGAAATGAATTTGCTTTAAATATGACAGACTCCTTGGGTGCAGACCCACTATCTTCCTCCCAAGGGAGGGAAATGGTCCTGCCAGGCTTCTGCCTTTTGCTGAGTTTCTGCCAGAAGAGTGATTGGAGGACCGTGCAGCCCTTCACTGTTTATGACAAAACAGAGCAGAAAATAGACCCCACTTTCCCTGGTTCAGTTGGCTTCCTGCTTCCTATGCCTGCTAACTCTGTGGCACCGAGGCACCACCTATGCTTCTTGTGACCCTAGGGATCCTCAGTCCACAACCTCATATCTGGGATTCCTCCTTGATGCACCATCTGAGCACCTTTAAGCCGGGAATATCTCTCAGGTAGCCAACATTGAAAAGTTCTGAATTTGTGCTTTGCTGCTTATAATGCTTTGCAGTACTTTCCTCAAGCAGCATCCTTCCCCTGCACCATATCGTCAGGTGTATCACATTGGTTTCATGTGTCCCCATCTCCTGCATTTCAAATGATGCACATTTTTCTATTTGTCGACTTGCAGCATTTGTTTTCTTACACTTCGGATTGATTTGTCAGGTGTTGAGAATAATTTGATAACCTTCTAGTTGTATTCAAAAGACCAGAAAAACTTGGGCCACCCTACTCCTCCACCATTGTTATTCTATACATACATTTTAACCAGTGGATTTGTGATCTCCTTGGGTAGGAAAAGATGTTAGTCCTGGCAACAGAAAACTCAATGTTCTCAAGGCAGAGAGCCATCACACAGGCCCTGTAGATTTACAGAGGTGCCTCACAAGCCTAGGATGCACTAATGTGTTGAAATCAGGCCATGTTACCTGCTCCAGTACCATGCCAGACCCCACAGACAGAGAGGTATCTGACCCTTGAATCCTACTGGAGAAACCTCAAGATATCCAAGGGTTTCCTCAGAATCCTTAACACAACCAGGTCCTTTCTACTTGTATGATACAATGCATGGATCAGGAATAGACAGGGGTTGAGTTTTCAATTAAAACTCTTCTAACTCACTTTTTTCCCTTAATTTCTTTATTATTTTTAAATTCATAGTGGCATTTAGATGTAATCTGACTAGATGCAAATATATCTATGAATGTTTTAATTATACCTAGGCTGACCTTTGAAAACAAAAGCATTGAGTTCCACCAACATGGGTAAAACATCTGTTTGTCACAGGAGTTTCCATGCATTGAAATGCCATCCATAGCACTTTCTTTCCAGATCATTTTTTTTTAATATACTTAACAAAGAGGGTTATTTACCTTCATGGGTACATTACAGTGATAGGAAAATTCTGTAACTTACTCACTGCTCGTCATGATTAGCGTTCCCTTCAACCCTTTGTCTCTTTCTCTCATGCCTTACCCACCTGCCCTCTGGAAATAATTTCTTTGTTCTCTATTTAAGTCTGTTTCTTGGTTTATCTGTCTATCTCTCTTTTTTTTTTCTTCAATGCTTGTTTGTTTCTCATATTCTATATATAAGTGAATGCATAGGGTATTTGTCTTTCCCTGACTTATTGGGCTCAGCATTATGCTCTCTAGACCATTCAACGTCATTGCAAACAACAAGATATCATTCTTCCTGTTGGCTGAGTGATATTTCATTTCCTAATATACCATGTCTTCCTTATGCATTCATTACATGATGGACACATGAGGCACTTCCATCACTTGGCTATTGCAGTTAAAGAAAAATCTCCTCCAAATGATAATGCTCCTATTGGCATAAGGGTTATATAACCCTTTGATTTATTGTTTCTCTACTTTTGGGGCATAAATACATATTTGTGCAATTACTGAGTTATATGGTACTACTATTAGTAACTTTGTGAGGAGCCCACATGCTGTTTTCCATAGTGGCTGCCCCAGTTTGCAATCCCACTAAAGGCAAAGGAAACAAAAGCAAAAATGAACATTTGTGAATTCCTCAAAATAAAAAGTTTCTGTACAACAAGGGAAATAGTCAACAAAAATAAGAGACAACCCACGGAGAGTGAGAAGATATTTGCAGATGATACTATAGACAAAGGACTGATTCCCAATATCTATAAAGAACTCCTCAAACTCAACATCCCCAAAACAGATAACCATGTAAAAAAAATGGGCAGCCCATGAACAAGCACTTCTCCAAAGACACAAATGACTAAGAAACACATGAAAAAAATATATTAATCGTCACTAGCCATCGGGGACATTCAAATCAAAACCACATTAGGGGTGCCTGGGTTGCTTAGTGGGTTAAGCCTCTGCCTTTGGCTCAGGTCATGATCTCAGGGTCCTGGTTTGGAGCCCTGCATTGGGCTCTCTGCTTGGTGGGGAGCTTGCATCCCCCTCTCTCTCTCTTTGCCTGTCTCTCTGCCTACTTGTGATCTCTCTCTCCCTCTCTCTCTCTCTCTTTCTCTCTCTCATTTCCCTCTGTCAAATAAATAAATAGAATCTTAAAAGAAAACCACACACACACACACACACACACACACACACACACACACACACACTCACATTGAGATAACTCCTTACACCAGGTAGAATAGCCAATTCAAATAGGACAGGAAAAAAGGGTTGGAGGGGATGTGGAGAAAGAGAAACCACTTACACTGTTGGTAGGAATGCAAGTTGGTGCAGCCACTTTGGAAATCAACATGGAGAGTCCTCAAAAAAATGAAAACAGAGCTACCCTATGAACCTGTATTTGAACTACTGGGTATTTACCCAAAGATTAAGATGTAGTTAAAAAAAGGGATATCTGTTCCCCAACGTTCATAGCACAATAACCACAATTGCCAAACTGTGTAAAGAGCCAAGATGTCCTTCAACAGACAAGTAGATAAAGAATATGTGGTCTATTTATACAATGGGATATTATGCAGCCATCAGAAAGGATGTATACACAACTTCTGTATGAACATGGATGGGACTGGAGGAGATTATGCTGTGAAATAAGTCAAACAGAGAAAGTCAATTATCGTATGGTTACACTTACTTATGGAGCATGGAGAATAACACAGAGGACAATAAGAGAAGGAAAGGAAAAGTTAATTGTGGAAAATCAGAGTTGGAAGGGAGCCATGAGAGACTGTGGACTCTGATAAACAAACTGAGGGTTTTGGAAAGGAGGGAGTGAGGGGGATGTGCGAGCCTCGTGTTGGCTATTAAGGAGAGTATGTCTTGCATGGAACACTGGGTGTGGTGCATAAACAATGAATATGGGAACACTGAAAAAATAAAATCTATTTAAGATGTTAAAAATATATAAGTGAGTAAAAAAAAGGCATAAGAAGAATAAAATGAATTAAATGGGAGCAATCTGTGTGTTCCACCTGAGGACTAGTGGAGGAAATGATCAATAAGAGAGAAGAAATGATCTGGAAGTAGACCTACGCCAGTATGACTTACTGATTTCTGACTAATGGTAAATAATCCACTTAATGAGGAAGACAGTTTTTTTTTTTGTAATAAAATTTGTCAGAGCCATTAGACACCCACTGGCATAGAAACAAAACAAAATACCTATACCTATCCTCAAACCTTATACAACAGTTAACTCAAATTTATGACATCATTGAATTAAAATAAAGCATAAAAGTATGAGACTTTTAAAATGAATGCCCAGGAGAATATCCTCAGGACCTAGGGATTGGTGGGTTCTTAATTATAACACTAAAAGCACACTGGGTAAAATAATATATTTGATAAACAGGACTTTACCAACACTGAAAACTTTTACTCTACTAAGAACTTTGCTTATATTAGGATTACAAAAATACAAGTTATAGACTGGGTGAACATATTTGCAAACCACATACCTGCCAAAGATTTTCTAGGTAGAGCATGTAAGAAACTCTCAATATTCAATAGGAGAAAACATACTATCTAAACAGAAAATGGACAGAAAGGCCTCAACAGACATTACATCAAAAAGGATATGCAGATGGCAAATAAGCATAAGAAATTAAAAAAAAAAAAAAAGGTCAACATCTCTAGCCATGAGAAAAATGCAAATGAAATCCTGACTGAGCTATCAGCACTACTTGCCTTTTACGATAGCTGGGTAATATAAAACACAGTACAAATATCAAATATTGTAAAGAGTCAGCCCTTCTACATTGAAGGTGGAAAGGTCAATGGAAGAGACGTTCTGGTAAAACCATTTGATAGGTTCTACGTAAACAAAACCTAAACCCTGTAACCTAGCAAGCACTCTCCTGGACACAGAGAACGAAAATTTGAAATGCTATGAAACATGGTGCACAATTTTTCACTTCACATTCATTTGTAACTGCTGAAAAGAATGGAAGTAGCCAAAATGGGTGAAGACTGCCTCTGTGAAGGGACCTTCTGAAATACCTGTGGCTTTTGTGAATCTATAAATTGACTTCTCTACCTCCCTTCCTATCTGTAGTAGTGCTCAACCTGTCAGCACACCCCTAAGTCTAGCAGTCCCACCTTGGCTCAATGGAGTTCCAAGTGTCCCTAATGGCCCCAGAACTCTAAGGTGTGGGTGTCAAGCAACAGTGAAGGAGGCAAGATGAGTTTAGTGTTGGTCTGTGACTTGGCAAATGCTGTCCTGCGATGCCCTATAGCCCAAGGGGGCAGCGAAGGTTGGATATGGGATAGAGTCATCTCACACACTACCTTCCCAAAGCTGATATATTGCCATTGGGGATAAAAGGCAAGGACAAGAACCTGGTTCACAGTCTACCATCCCTTCTTCCCTCCCTCCTATAGACTGCATCTGTCCCTGCCCTTGTAGATCCCCTCCCCAAACCAGCCTTCTCCTGCATCCTGCTCACACAATCGCCTCCTACCACAGTTGCCCCCATTTTCAATATGAAGGAATGGGGACTGAAGTGGTGAGAAGCTCTGGGTTGCCAGCTCACCCAGTGTCCTGATCTTTGTGGAACCGTTGGTACCATGAGCAAGGACTGAACATGGACAATTAATCATTCTTAAATTGTGACAATATTGTATGTGCATTTGGACTATATGATTAGTTAAAAATAAGTAGGTAAAGAGCATAGTAAGATCTAATATGTTGATGTGTATACTTTTTGCATTTGTAAATTGTAAATACACAGGGAATTGCAAATAAATAAACATAGGAAAACATATGATATTTTCCCCCAAGGGATAAAAAACAGTAGGGGAGATGAAAAAAGGAAACATAGGTTTCTCCATTAACTTATATCTTTACTTTTTTAAAATATTTTATTTATTTATTTGATAGAGAGATCACAAGTAGGCAGAGAGGCAGGCAGAGACAGAGGGAGAAGCAGGCCCTCCACTGAGCAGAGAGCCCAACATGGGTAATAAATGTTAAGAGATGAATCCTAAATCAATTATCCAATAATTAACACTAAAACCATTGAATGTTTTTTATATATTTTATTTATCTATTTGAGAGAGAGACAATGAGAGAGAGCATGAAAGGGGAGAGGGTCAGAGGGAGAAGCAGACTCCCTGAAGAGCTGGGAACCCAATGCAGGACTTGACCCTGGGACTCCAGGATCATTACCTAAGCTGAAGACAGTTGCTTAACCAACTGGGCCACTCAGCTGCCCAATAACCATTGAATCTTAACAAGGATGCTATTTTGTATTAACTGAAGACATATATGGATATTAGTTTCACACCATCCAATAGTTTTTGCAAGTTTTATTTTTTGGTATTTACATATAATTGTAAAACTATTATCTCAGCACTATAACAAATATCTAACTGTTCACATTTGTTGTCTTTTTGTATAAAATATTCTTGTTCTTCATTGACTAAGGGATGGAAAAGGAAGACTGTGGTTAATATATGTTTTGAAATACTATTCAGAGATAAATTAAGAAAGTATCTGCATATGCAAAAAGAAGACACAGAAATAGAAGTACCCTATGATCCAGGAATTGTACTGCAAAGTAATTACCCATAGAATGCATAAATACTAGTTAAAAGGGATAGATGCACCCCAATGTTTATAACCACACCATGAAAAATAGTCAAATTATGAAAAAGGTTGTGTTTCCACAAATATCCATTGGCTGATAAATGTATAAAGAAGATGTGAGATACATATATGTATATATAAAATAATGAAACCTTGTTATTTTCAAATTTTTAGTATTTTATTCATTTATTTGACACAGAGAGAGAGAGACAGCAAGAGACCGAACACAAGAAGGTGGAGTGGGAGAGGGAGAAGCACACTTCCTGTGCAGCAGGGAGCCCGAAGTGGGGTTCAACCCCAGGACCCGGGGATCATGACCTGAGCTAAAGGCTGACATTTAAGGGCTGAGCCCCCAGGAGCCCCCAAACCTTGTTATTTTCAAATATGTGAATGGGTGTAGAGAGTACTATGCTAAGTGAAAAAAGCAGTCAGAGAAAGACAAATACCATATGACTTCACTCATATGTGCAGTTAAGAATCAAATAAAATCAGCAAATGGAGAAAAAAGTGTGTATGTGTGTGTGTGTGTGTGTGTGTGTGTGTGAGAGAGAGAGAGAGAGAGAGAGAGAGAGAGAGAGAGAGAGAGAGGCAAACCACAATACAGTCTCTTAACTACAGAGAGCAAACTGAGGGTTACCAGAGGGGAGTTGGGGAGTGGGTTAGGTAGGTGATGGGTATTAAGCAGGCACATGTTCTTATGAGCACTAGATGTTGTATGGAAGTGTTGAATCACTTTATTGTACACCCAAGACTAGTATTACACTGTATGTTAGCTAACTGAAATTTAAATAAAATTTTAAAATATACATGCCCCCATATGTTTATTGAAGCATAATTTACAATAGCCAGGCTGTGGAAACAGCCCAAATACTCATTAATAAATGGTAAAAATGCAGTATATGCACATAATGGAATATTCTCATCCATAAAATTTGAATGTGATCTTGGCTTCTCCTCCTCCCCATTCAACAGACAGACACATCTTCTCATGTAGTGCCAGCCATGTCCCTGAGACACAATTGTGAAGGTCAGAGTGAACGGATGTGGCTGTATTTGGCACATGGTCACCAGGGCTGTTTTTAACTCCAGCAAAGCGGATATAGTCACCATCACTGGCCCTTGTGTTGACCTCAACTACATGGTCTACATGTTCCAGTATGATTATACCCATGCCAAATTCCACAACACAGTCAAGGCTGAAAACAGGATGCTTGTCATCAATGGAAAGTCCATCCCCATCTTCCAGGACTGAGATCCTTCCAACATCAAATGGGGTGATGCTGGTGCTGAGCATGTTGTGGAGTCCACTGGGCTCTTCACCACCATGGAGAATTCTGGGGCTTACTTGAAAGGCAGGGCCAAGAGGGTCATAATCTCTGCTCATTCTGCTGGTGCCTGCATGTTCATGATGGGTGTGAACCATGAGAAGTATGACAACTCCCTCAAGATTTTCAGCAATGCCTCCTGCACCACCAATTGCTTGGATCCTCTGGAGAAGTGCAACTATGACAATTTGGCATCACAGAGGGACTTATGACCACCATTCGTGACATCACTGCCACCCAGAAGACCATGGAGGGCCCCTCTGGGAAGCTGTGGCATGACAGTCGAGGGGCTTCCCAGAGCATAATCCCTGCTTCCACTGACATGGCCAAGGCTGTAGGCAAGTTCATCACTGAGCTGAAAAGGAAGCTCACCGTCATGGTCTAAAATGTCCTTCGTGGATCTGAGCTTCCACATGAAGAAATCTGTCAAATATGAATACATCAAGAAGGTGGTAAAGCAGACATCATAGGGCCCCCTCAAGGGAATCCTGGAGTACACTGAAGACCAGGCTGCTTCATGTGACTTTCATAGTGACATCCACTCTTCCACCTTTGGTGCTGGGGCTGGCATTGCTCTCAATGACCACTTTGTCAAGCCCATTTCCTGGTATGACAATAAATTTGACTGCAGTAACTGGGTGGTGGATCTTATGGTCCACATGACTTGCAAGATGTAAGAGCTCCCTGGACCACTAGTGCCAGTGAGAGCAAGAGGAAGAGAGTGGCTTTCAGCTTCAGGGGAGTCCCTGCCCCAACTTATTCCCTGAAACACTGAGAATCTCCCAACCCCCACGGTTTCCATCTCAAACCCCCTGAAAAATGGGAGGGGTTCGGGGAGTCCTACCATGTCAAGTGCCATCAATAAAGTATACTGTACCCAGGCCAAAAGTAAAAAAAAAA
>ML102611.1:11251-22515 GCA_003697995.1 Taxidea taxus jeffersonii
CTGTCCAGTTCTTAAAGGTGTAAAGACAGCTGGTGCATTCTGGATTTTCCAATTTTTTTGAGTGAGGCTTGGGTGGCTATGTATTTCCACCTTAGGAATGCCTTTGCCATATCCCAGAGGTTTTGGACCGATGTGTCTTCATTCTCATTGTTTTCCATGAATTGTTTAAGTTCTGCTTTGATTTCCTGGCTGATCCAAACATTCTTGAGCAGGATGGTCTTCAGCTTCCAGGTGTTTGAATTCCTTCCAAGCTTTTTCTTGTGGTTGAGTTCCAGTTTCAATGCAAATTCTCAAAGTCTGAGAATATGCAAGGAATAATCTCAGTCTTCTGGTATTGGTTGAGCCCTGATTTATGACCCAGTATATGGTCTATTCTGGAGAAAGTTCCATGTGTGCTCGAGAGCAATGAGTATTCTGTTGTTTAGGGGTGGAATGTTCTGTATATATCTATGAGGTCCATGTGGTCCAATGTGTCATTCAAAGCTCTTGTTTCTTTATTGATTTTCTGTTCTGTGTATTTCTGAGAGTGGCATGTTAGGATCCCCTACAATTAATATGTTCATATTAATATGACTCTTAATTTTGGTTAACAGTTGGCTTATGTCATTGGCTACTCCCATATTGGGAGCATAAATATTTACAATTGTTAGATCTTCTTGGTAGATAGGCCCTTTCAGAATAGTGTACTGTCCTTCTGTATCTCTGACTACAGTCTTTAGCTTAAAATCTAATTTATCTGATATAAGATTCACTACCCCAGAATTCTTTTGAGGCCCATTGGTGCGAAAGTTGTTTTTCCATCTTTCATGGAATTCATTTTCCATCTTTTTTAAAAAAGATTTTATTTATTTATTTGTTAGAGAGAGAGAGAGCGAGCACAGGCAGACAGAGTGGCAGGCAGAGGCAGAGGGAGAAGCAGGCTCCCTGCTGAGCAAGGAGCCTGATGTGGGACTCGATCCCAGGATGCTGGGATCATGACCCGAGCCGAAGGCAGCTGCTCAACCAACTGAGCCACCCAGGCGTCCCTCATTTTCCATCTTTCATGGAATTCATTTTCCATCTGGATGTATCTATTAGGTTCAAATGTGTCTCTTGTAGGCAGTATATGGACGGGTCCTGTCGTTTTATCCTGTCTGCAGCCCTCTGCCATTTTATGGGAGCATTTAGGGTATTCCTGATTATTACTGAAAGATAAGTTTTATTTACAGCATTTTGCCTGAGAAGTCCTTGTTTCTATACCTTGTTTCTGTAAATTTCTGTTCTATGTCACCCTTGAGTTCTTTCTTTTTTTATAGAACTTCTCCTAATATTTTTTGTAGTGTCAACTTGGTGGTCACATACTCCTAAACCTTTCCAGTCTTAGAAGCTCTTTATCTCTCCATCCATTTTGAATGTCAGCCTTGCTGGATCAGGTATTCCTAGCTGCACATTCTTCTCATTTAGTGACCTGAATATGTCTTGCCAGCCCTTTCTGACTTGCCAGGTTTCTGTGGATAGGTCTGATGTTATTCTGATGGGCCTTCCTCTGTACATAAGGAATCTCTTCCCCTTAGATGCTCTTAGGGTCTCTTGTCTAAAATTATGATTCATGAATTTCACAATTAAGTGTCTAGAGGTCTTTATAGACTTGTTGATCTTGGGGGGTGTTTTTTCTGTCTCTAGGACATGTAAACTTGTTCCATTCTCCAGACTAGGTTAATTTTCATCCAGAATTTGTTCCAGTCTATCTTCTAGTCTTCTCTCTTTATCCCCTTAGGGATCCCAATAATTCTGATGCTAAAATGTTTCATGGTATCAATTCTTTCCCTAATTCTGTTTTTATGGCTTCTAAGCTGTTTGTTCCAGGCCTCCTCCTGATCCTCTTTTCTATCAGTTTGTCTTTTAAATCACTAATTCTGTCTTCTGCCTCAGTTACCCTAGCTGTTAGAGTTTTTATATTAGATTGGATCTCATTGATAGCACTGGATCTCATTGATAGCATTTTTTAATACTGCCAGATTAGCCCTCACTCTGGCCCTTAGAGTTTCTATGTTGCCACTAATGGTCTTCTACAACCTAGCCATTGCCTGGATAACTGATGACCTGAATTCCCTTTCTGACATATTGTTTATGTCTATATCCAATAGCTCTGTGGCAGAGGGCACAGTCTCTGAATTTTTCCTCTGTTGAGTGTTCCTCTTCATAGTCATTTTGGTGAAAGTTGGTTGAGGGGATGTACAGCTTAATATATCAATCATAATCTAGGCAAAGTGCATCCTGGAAAGTTTCAGAGCAATTAGAAGTCACCACCAAAAAGAAAGAGAAAAGAGAGAAAGAAAGAGAAAAGAGAGAGAGAGAGAAAGAAAAAAAAAAAAACAGCCTAAATGAGCCCCAATAGAAAGGTTTATAAGGTACATAAATAAAAACGAACAAACAAGAAGACCAACAGGGTGCCTGGGTGGCTCAGTGGGTTAAGCCTCTGCCTTCGGCTCAGGTCATGATCTCAGGGTCCTGGGATCAAGTCCCGCATTGGGCTCTCTGCTCTGCAGGGAACCTGCTTCCTCCTCCTCTCTCTGCCTGCCTCTCTGCCTACTTGTGATCTCTATCAAATAAATAAATAAAATCTTAAAAAAAAAAAAAGACCAACAAAAGTAGAAGACAAGAAAAAAAAATCCAGCCAAAATGAGCCCCGAGAACAAGATTTATATAGTATAAAAACAAAAACACAAACATAGAAACACTAACAGAAGAATAAGATGGGAAGATGGTTAGAAAATCTTGGTGTGGGCGAGGAAGGTTATTTCGGTTCCTCCTGGGTGAATGTTGTTATCTTTGTTAAAGGACTCAACTTTCCAGAGATACAGGGAAATTAAAACTGGTTTATACATAAGGGTAGTATTGAAAAAGGAAAAAGGATTACCCTGAAGCTTATATCTATATGTATTTAACAAAAAGAAAGAAAAGGAAACACAGGTATATGTACGAAAAAAGTTTAAGTTAAAAATTTATTATGGAGTATGTTGTATTAAACCTCTAGTTGTAATGGTAAGTACGTTAAAAAAAATTAAAAGAACAAGAATCGTGATAATGAATTTTTAAAAAGGAAAGGAGGAAAGAAGAAAGAAAGAAAGGGAGAGAGAGAAAGAAAGAAAGAAAGAAAGAAAGGAAGGAAGGAAGGAAGAAAGAAAGAAAGAAAGAAAGAAAGAAAGAAAGAAAGAAAGAAAGAAAAAGAGTTGTATCTATGAAATATACAGACTTTGGGGCAATACTGGGAGCCTAACATATCATTTTCCCCTGATGCTGGGGTTTTACATTTTTATGGGGGCCCTCTGGTGGTTGTCCTCTTGTTCTTTTGGCTTGTCCTCTTGGGGAGGGGTCTTCTGCATTGTTTTTTCAATCAGTCCTGGCTGGGCTGAGCTGCCTTGCCCCCTATCAAGGGGTTTTGCTCTGTGGAAACCGGTTTTTCAGGCTTTTGTTCTCTGGAGGTTTTTGTTCTTTGGTGGCTTTTTGCGGCTTTTTGGAGGTTTAGTGAAAAGCAAACTGTCTGTACCCAGGCTTCTGCCTCAGAGAGAAGCCTCAGTCTGTTCCCTTCTGGGTGGTCCAGAACACACAGACTCCCCTTCTGCAAACTCCATTGAGCACTGCAACACCCTAGAAGAGGTGTGCACCCCAGCCACCACCTCAGGGGCCACCTGAGGCCCCTGCTTATCTCTGCACCCCTGTGCCACTAAAATCATGAGCGATATTGGTCCAGGTGAGCCTGAACCTGGGTGGCTGCCATTCCTGGGAAAGCTGTCTGGGGTCCACACCCACATCCAGTGCACTTGCACCCAGCTGAGGCACAGGTTATGGAAGGCTGCTGACAAAAGGACCCCACCCTGAGACTGTGCCAGATTCTCTCAGGCGCAGGCTGGATGCACTCAGACCCCACAGCCATGCTGGTCACAAAAGGCTGAGGGCCCAGAGACCACAGGCCACCCCCCACACCAGGCTATCTCAGGCGTGGATGGGAGTGCACCCAGTCAAGTGGTGGTGCAAGAAGCGCAAAGCTGTGGGTTCAGGGAACATGGACTGGACCCCTTACTGGGCTCTCTTTGGCATGGGTGGTCACCGTCGGTAACCATCCTGGGACTTTGAACTTAGGCCTGTGTCCATGACTGTCCAATTCCACCATTTGCCCCATAGGTCTTTTGCTCTTTTAACCAGTCTCCAAGTTAATACTGGTTCCCAATCACAGGGCGCTTTTGTATTGGGGTATTGCTTTTCAATGGGTAGCTTCTGGTGGCTCCTTTCCCCTTCTATTCATCCTCCAATATCAGTCCAAGTGTTCCCACTTCATGTTATCTCTCCACTGATGTTTTCTGTCCCTGTAGAGATCAAGAAGTGTATAATCTTACATCTCAAGCTGATTTCATGGGTGTTCTGGTAGATATTTAGCTCGCTTTAGGGGACCAGTTGAAACAGACTCTTACTTCTCCACCATCCTACCCCTCCTCAGCCCATTGTTGCTATTTCTTATCTTTACTTGGAAGTACCAAAACTGTATTTTAAATATATAGTTTCAATTAAAAATTGGGTAAATGCCTCTGTGGACTAAAAATTGAATACAAAGATACAGTAGAAGGGGAGGCTAAAGATGCAAATTCACTGTTATGCAGGTCTAGAAATAGGAAGGTATGGCCTGAAATTCAGTTTGTGTGGGAGTAATGATCGTGTATGCCTCACATATCTTGTGAGTTCAAAACCTGGCTCACTGTGAAATTGGAGTTCAAGGCAAATCATTCCAACAACAAATAGGGTTTAAAAGCTTTGCTGAGGCTGGAGCTAGCAAAGACCTTGTCACTAGTGTGGTGAAATAAGAAAGAAATATACATGCATACCTGCACACACATATATATACACATGGAGAGTCAGAATCTAGTCTGATGTAAAAAGACTCTTCTCAGAGACTCAGAATTGAAGAAAAGAATATCATCTTAGGGATATGTCGAACCCTTTACTGGGCTGAAATGTAGAGTTTATAATGGGCACAAACTGATGGCTTTAAATTAAAATGGGCATTAAGTATAATTTTATTTTTCTCTGAGTGACCTAGTCAGCTTGGGCTGCCATAACAGAGTATGATAAGCTGAGTGGCTTTAATGACAGAAATTTATGTCTCACAGTTTGGAAGCTGGGAGTCTCTGTATTCATGCCTTGTAAATAGTGGCTTTTTCACTGTGGCTTTTTCATAGGGGAGACAGAGAGCGGATTTTCTGGTGTCTCTTTATAAACACACTGATCCCATCAAACCAGGGTCTTACTATTATTACCTTGTATAATCTAATCACTTCCCAAAGGCCCTATCTCCAAATATCATTACATTGGGTGATAGGACATCAATATATGGGTATTGGAGGGATACAAATATTCAGTCCATAATGCTGGTGATGCTGATTTGATTTGATATCCCAATTCTACAAGATAGTGGAAAGTTAATTTCAATCAAAGTTAATTTCAATCAATTTTAAGTAATCTCTTCCTTCTTATGGTATGTATCCCTTCATTTGCTATGCTGGGTCTAATTTCCAAGGACTTTCATTGTCCCAGGACATTAGAGAAGTGAAGATCTCTCTCTCTCTCTCTCTCTCTTCCTCCTCCCTCCCTCTCTTCCCCATTCTTCTCAGTAACACCTAAACTCCTTCTTACTATACATCATAATATGTTTATACCCCATTCAATTTTAGGTGCAGAGAACTGTGCACTCCCCCAAGGCTTTCTGCCTGGACACTGCCTGTAGTTATCTCTACACTACCACCACTCTCAATAGGTTTTGGGCTTCTTCAAATTCTGTGAAGTTTGCCTCCACCCAGAGTCCATTCAGGGAATCATATTCTTTAGCTCTTATATTTTCTTGGAGCAGCTGTACAGTTTATAGAGGCTCAAAACAAAATGAAAATTCAGAGTCCTGTTTTTTTTTTATTACTAGAAATTTCAAGACAGTAACAACAAATCATTAAAATAAATGTGGAGTTCTTCTGAGAGCATGACCTTGTGCTATTTCATGCCTTGATGTTTCTGTTGTTTCACGACATACCCTCTTAATACTCCTAAACACACACACACACACACACACACACACTACTCAGTGTGATTCAACTTTGAGAAAGAGAACATGACTCAAGCTCAGGAAATTACTAGTGATGTGGAAACAAAGGCAGGAAAAAAATTAAATTTTCTTATTTTCTACAGTCCACTGACAAGTCCTTGAAATAGGCAGTAATGACATTCCTTTGGGGACTCAACAGACTTCATGTTAATAGTTTGCTAAGGACAAGAGACAATCCTAGCCCACCCTCCACCACCACCCTAATCCTGTAAGTCTACTTTAACATATAAAAATTCCTTTGCAAGCTTCCTTTATCTCTAAACCCCCAAGTTACATGTTGGTAATCATCTCCAAGTATATGGCCTACTGATATGCATCTGAAGGATTTCAAGACCAAAGTTTTATTAGACAGTAATAAATGACCTTTTCCCCAATAATAGCTAGCTCCCTCAAGGTCCTTGAAACCTTGCTTCCAACATTCCTTAGAGGCCTACACTATTTCTAATCCCCTTTCACCTTGAGAGTATATAATGGGCCACTCCCCATTACCTTGATGTAGCTCTTTCTGCCCATGGATCCTGTCCCTGTGCTTTAATAAAAGTCACATTTTTTTACTAACATCTCAAGAATTCTTTGTTGGTTACAGGCTTTGAATTCTAATATCTTTCCTACATCACTAGCAGTTAAATTACTCTTTCCCTCTCATTCCTGTATGCTGTCTCAAATTAGGGACTCAAGTGAGGAGGATATTTTTACAGCAATTACAGGGAAGTTGGAAGACCTGCAATACTCTTTCAAAGTTTTTGCAGCTAAGTATCTCCACAGCTATTTTAAATTAAGAGTTGAGATATTTTAATTTCTTTTTCCCTCTTTCTTTTGTTATTAATTCCCTGGATTAGAAAATTGAAGTCTTAGAGAATAAAGTCATGGGAGACAAGCCATTATTGGAAGAAGTGCTTTAATTAATAACTCAAAATATCTTTTGCTACATTTTCAAAACTATGAGGGAAGGTGGCATGAGATAAAAAGAAGGGGAAGGAAATTCTAGGGGACTTTCCGTCTTCGTTTCAACATGTAAATTGTGTGGAAGTCCTTCCTCTCATCTATATAATAGAAAAAAGAAAGTTGAACAAACTGAATATAAACTATTCTTAGACCCATGAGAAAATAAGGCACAGGAAACACTGCCATGTTGCAGTTTGAAGAGACAGGAATATCCCACAATTCAAAACTGAGATCTATTTTTCTAGAGCAGAACCTATTGGAGCCATTGGTAGAACTTTTTGAAAGGTCATTTTTAAAAATTGTTGGAGATTGTGTGGACTATTTGGAGAGTAGAAAACTCCTGAAGCTACAGTTTTAACTGAGCCCCTACATTTACACCCAAGCTTCTCATCAGGTTCTCTTGAGAAGCCAGGAAATACTTTCTCTTGACCCTGACAGAGGGGAGGGAAGAGTAATCCTTGTGAAATGCACCGTACATCTCCATTACAAAGGCTTATCCTTTAAAGGAAAGCACCTTGCTAGAGCTTCAGTCCATTTGAGGGAAAGGAATTCTTTGTATTCCAGTCCCCTCTAGCTATCCTGTCTCACCTAAAATAAAACAAAAACAAAACAAAACAAAACAAAAAAAAAAGGAAATAAAACTCAAAAAAGCAGCCAACAAACAAAAATGGGGCTTCAAGTTCTGTGAAGATGCAATAGACATGTTTTCCCATATTATTCCTTCTAAATATATCTAACAATTCTGGAAAGTGCATATAAAACAAATGTAAGAAGACTCTAAATCTGAAGAAATGAAGGCTGGTCAGCTAGGGAACTCAGGACACAGGGAATGACATGGTGGTGAATTCCTAGGTTTGCTTTTTTCCTCATATAATCAAGACTTGGACATTAAGGAGCTAGTAATTTGGAAATGCCAAAAGGCACAACAACTGAAGCTCCAATTGAAGCCTGTTCTTAGCCAGAGGACCACAAAAGGGACAACATAATATGACAGGAAACTTTCAGACAATACTTCTTTATTCTCCGCAAACACAATAAAAACAAACAAACAAGCCAAAAACACATCTGGCTCCAACCCTAACCAACAAAAGCCAAGTGGAGAGTCTAGATTTTCAACTTTGTTGATTTGTGATGAGGTGCTCCAACATCCTTGCCCTTGTAATATTAGAAAAGACCAAGTAGTGAGCCGTGACATTCTTCCCCACCTATTGGTAACAAGCCCTCCTACCTCATGATGTTTATGGAGACCATATAAGAAGCCTAAACTTCTACCTCACCCAGCAGTGACAAGGCATTCTTTACCCTCTGTGATATATTGGTGCATGGAGTGGACCATAGGAGAACCGGGACATTTTCTATTGCCTAGCGGTACTGAAGCCAAGCCTTCTGTCATGTGAATGGGGACAATATGGGAAGCCTAAATTCTCACAATCACCTACAAAGTAATGTAGGAAGGACCCCCTTTCCCCACCTCTGGTGTGATGGTGTCTAAGTGATGAACCTGAACTTCTACCTCCACCTGGAAGTAATGAAATGGTGACTTCATTTACTCCTGAAAAGCTAGTATCAGAAAAATCCAATTAAAACAGGAAGTTTAAATAAAATACAGAGTCTATAAGACAAAATGTCCAGTCTTCAATATGAAATCATGGGAAGATTTCAAATTGAAAAAAAAAAAAGGAGAGTCAACAGATGTCAATATCAATATTACACATGTGATGAAACTACCTGAGAAAGATTTTAAAGCAGCCATAATAGAAATACTTCAATAAGAAAATACAAACATATTTTAAAGAAATGAATAATCAAAAAGCCTCAGCAAAGAATAAGATACAAGAAGAACCAAAAAAAATTTAGAACTGAAAAATACAATTACTTAAAAGTTCAGTGAATGCAGCAGCAGAATGAAAGGAATAGAGGAAATAATCAGTGAACTAGGAGAGAGAAAGCTATGTTATCTTATATAAACAATGGAAAGAAAATCAAATTTTGAGTAAAAAATAAACAGAGCCTAAGGAAACTGTGAGACTAAAAGAAAAGATCTGAAATTCATGTTACTGAGTTTCCAAAAAGAGGAAAATGAGGGTCTTAATGCACTTAAAAGAACATAATTAAAAGAATAATGGCTGAAAACATCCCAAATCTGGCTAGATACATAAATACATAGGTTGAAGAAGCTGAGTAGGCATGAAACAGGGTATGCCCAAAAACATCTATATCTAAACACATCATAATTAAATTTGTAAGAATTAAAGACATAGGGAAAGTCTTGAAAACAGCAAAAGAGAAATTTTACCTTACCTATGAGAAAAGGCATTCTGAGTAATGGCAGATATATATTTTTTTTAATCAGAGACCACAGATGATAGAAGGAAGTAGCATATTTTCCAAATGCTAAAGGAAAGACCTGTTATCCTGGAATTCATTATCCAAAAAATATAATCCAGGAATGAAGGGGAAATGAAGGCATTCACAGATTAAGAAAAATATTATGACAATTTGTCAATATAAGACCTACCCAAAATAGAATAGTTGAAGAAAGTTCTCTTAAATACAATAAACAAAGATATCCTGGAATATCAAAGAGGAACTAAGAATGAACTATGCAAAATTATGGGTAAAAATGAGGATTCCGGTTCCTAGTAACTAAATCTATTTGTGATATTTCAGTCCTTACCATAGGCAATTACTTGGAAGGCCTCATGGAGTAAAGCATACCCCTTACACTAGGCTTGGTACACAGACACTGAACTTCTATTTCTAAAGAGAACTGAAATCAAGGAGTCAGTCTTCCATTGCTGGCCATGCTTTCAGACACATTTTCATTCCTGGCTCAGGCATCTTTATTTGTAGTTTCTTTTATCTAAGGCCCTGGGAAGAAGCCTTCTTATCAGAAGGAAGAGGGGGAAACTTAAAGATGTCATGGTACTCAGTACTAACCCTTCCTCATCCCTGCCTGCAACCAGTCTCAGGGCCCATTAAAATCACATTTAACTTTTGTTTGAGACAACCCCCATATCTCTGTGATACACTTGACCCTCAACCAGTGCACCATTGAATAGGGGAAAATACACTTTGGGGAGATTTGGTGTTTTTGTTTTAGACTTTTGCTTTTACCATCACAGTAAGTAAAGACCACTGAGACTTTTATTTTTCTCTTGTTATTTTTAATGGCTACTTTGACATCTGACCACTTAGCTGTCTCTGATTCAGCTGAACTCCTGACAAATATAATAGACTATCTTTCTCCACTTGACTCTTCTGAATTATGTTGATTAAGGCAAGAATTCTAGCACTTTCTGATGTGTTTCCAAATGAATGTGGAGGAAATATTTAAGACAGTTATATACAGGGAAGGTCAAGGGATGTAAAGTTTCTATATTTCATTTGAACTGGTAAAATGACACCAAAAGACTGTAATAAAAACAGATATATAATCTAAAAACTAAAGCAACTATTTTAAAGAGCTATATAGAGAAATACATTTAAAAAAAACTATAGTTAAATCAAAAGAGAATTCTAAAAAATGCACAAGTAACTCAGAGGAAGATAAAAAAAGAATCAGAGAAACAAGAAGTAGAACAGACAGAAGACAAAAACTAAAATGGAAAACATAAGCAATATAAATGGTCTAAATGTAACAATTAAAAACATAATTTATCATAGTAGTTAAAAGCATAAGTGAACTAAAACAAAACAAAAGGGGCAGCTGCATGGCTCAGTCAGTTAAGTGTCTGCCTTTGGCTCAGGTCATGATCCCAGAGTCTCTGCTCATTGGGGAGTCTGCTTTACCTCTACCCCTCATTCATCTCCTGCTCTCTCTCTCCCTCTCAAAAAAATAAAACAAAACAAAAATGACTGAGCTATTTATTACCTACAAGACATTCAATTCAAATGCAATGATAAATGCAGATAGAAAATAAAAGAATAGAAAAATATATATTATGCAAATATTAATAGAAAATTCAAAATAGCTATATTAATATCAGATAAGATATTAATAAACTTACTAGAGCAAGTAAGCTTACTAGAGACAGAGAAAGAGATTACATAAAGATGAAATTGTCAATCTGCAAAGAAGACATAGCAATCTTAAATACGTATGCACCAAACAAAAAGGATAAAAAATATATGAAGCAAAAACTGATAGAACAAAAAGAAAAAATAGACAAATCTAGAATTATACTTGGAG